>JAVTVY010021346.1:0-78143 GCA_036873755.1 Hanleya hanleyi | reverse complement strand
GGGCCGATTTCATCAAACCTCACTTGAGGCAATTCTCTCCCTCGAATATGGCCAAGTACACTTGAAAACATCCCAGGACAATTAACTTAGGGAGAAAATCTCAAGGGTGCTCTGACCTCCCTTAAAAAATCACCCATGATTTGAAATCTCACAAACTTGAAATTATATATTAAAGTGTATCTTGTCAAGTGTACTTGAAAAATGTTTCATAAAATGGCAGTTCTTGGGTTTTCTCAAATACACTTGGCCAAGCGAAGTTTCGAGGGAGTTTTAATGAAATTGCCCCAGCCCATTAGCCGAGATCAGAAATCTCTGGCAATTAACATGGACATCACCAGGATTGCTTTCAAGCGGTTGATTCCTAAGCTTACTTATTGAAGTACTAGGTAGTGAGCTGTCCAATATATGAAAAATACCACTGAATCTAGGAGAGAATCTTCACACCCAATGATCCCATAGAGAATAATGAGTCAAAATGTATGATCCATTAGCTAGCAGACCTGTCATTAGCTAGAAGCACGGCTATGAGTTGCAAAAGTAAATTGTGAGGTAGGCATGTGTGCAGCATGGGGCGAAGTACTGTAGATATATTCTAATGTAGATTTCTAATATTCTAAAGGCCACACCATTCCAGAGGATAGACTTACTGTTCTGCCGGGGCCTCCATTTCCCTGACACAAAATAAAGCATTTAAATTTGTACACTCAAAGTAAACTTATATGCTTAAAGACTTAGGTATAAATAAAATTGATTAGTTTTACACTATTCTAACCCGTGTTACGTGTATTAGGTCATTTAAATGATTATTTGTTTGAAGTACATGTAATAAAAAAACTTGTAACACGAGGAAAAATTAGTTTCAATATACACCCGCATGACAAACTGATTTTAATTTTGGGGAGTAGGCCTAATTAGCTTTCACAAAATACAGCATTGCTTTGTTTGGGAATTCAGTGATGCTTGACCTTTGACATCAAAATCAACAGTGTTTCTTCCCTCTTCATGTTCATATCTGAAGTACAAACCAAAACTGAAGGGATAGATGTTTGCATGAATTGGTGGTATACTTGGAATACATGTATGGTCAGTTCGTAACCCTGAATTGGAAATACCAAATCAAGAATCTGATCTATTTTCTGATCTTTGGACTGAGTGATCTTGACATTTGACCTTCGACCCTCAACTTTGGTACTCAACACATTATCTCCCCAATGAATTTACTCACACAAAATGCAATGTTCTGACTGTTGGGTCACAGTGACGTACTTTTTGACCTTGACCTCAATTTTGGTTCACTCCCCTCTTCAGTGAAACTTTGAAGTGGATTGACTGAATGATTTTGAAGTTATTGTGGTAACAAGATATCATGACACACACACACATATATTATGACAGATAGCAATTCTATATTCACCAACCGGGGTCTGGCGGGGAATAAAAACAATTAGGCCTATTTTGGGTTGTTGCATTACCTAAACTTTTTTTATGGGTGGCCTTACTTTCATAAGAATATCCTTTACAACTGTAATTATTTCTGATTTTAGCATTTCAACAATATTAATTATTTAATATTAAATAAATTCTAAATGGTCTTAACATCTTATAGCTCTTTGGTGAATCTTGCGCTCAAGTTAGATTTACCTGCAATGGCTACAGGACTAGCAGCACTGGAAGTCTTCAATTGGAAACCCTTGTCACAGACAGATTGAACAGGAGCATTACGATAGAATCATACTGGCATATGACTATATGCATAATGGATTTCCACTTCTTTATTTCACACCATTATACTCATGTGGCAAAGCGTAAGCTAAAAGTTTGTGTAATAGGCTTATGTATGAACTTACATATATGCTACAGCAATCAGACAGATACAAGTGATGCCACATGATCAAATTGATCAACACACCAGCTGCATGGACACTGACATACAGCCACAGAAATATACAGTCAAGAACACAAACAATTTAACGAACTGATAAGACAAAATGAAATGAATATATACATGACAGGTAATCGCACTTAAATGTATATGTACTTACTTGTACCATGTTCAATGTAACATCGCAAGACCTTCACGTAAGCCCAAGCTTGAACTTAAATGTTGTTAGTATGCTAAAAGAAGACATTATACAAGCATGCAGTATTGTCTCATCATCAGAATCTCCTCTCAGATGTTAATCGCCCTGCATAGACATCTTCGCAATGAAGAATTCAGGTATGTTTGTATGTTACATGTATGTGTAATGCATGTATATGTACTCTTTCTTTTTTGGAGTTTAGTATGTTTGTAATTGGCTTGTTCATCCCATACTTGTTGTCAAGTTAGTATATACTAACTGATCAACATTTACATTATGATGTACATAATGATGTTAATTAACTGAGGAGATTAGTAAATTGATTTACTTACTGGTGCTCGTCGTCCGACATTGTGTGAGTTGCCTAGTATAAAGCAAAAATCTGAAACAGAAAGGGAATTATATTATAATTATTAATATGAACATCATGTAAGACTGAAAAAAAACACATGCTTTTATGAAATGATAACTTAGTTCATTTTTTGCACAGATCAATGAGAGATTTGAGCCGGGAGTCCAGGGTCATCAGTGGGAGAGCAGGCCTTGCTATTCGTCCATTTTCAGAGGTATTCACTTGGATACCCTTAAACTCTGTTGATGGATATCCACAAAGTATCCATCCACACGGTTATCCAAATTAGAAAGAATTTGAAAAGCATGAATAATTTATACCATATTACATGTAGGTTAGTATATCATTTGTGTTGTACTAAGCAGGTTGCATCATTCATACAATTGGGATATGGAGAAAACAATTTCTGCCCATTTTCTTGTCTTTTTTGAGGGGGGGGGGATTATTTCTTTTACTGGTATCCAAATGAATACTGGTCATCAGATAAACGGGTATCTTTACGAGTATCGCATACCCATTCAAAACCAAGGCCTGGAGAGACCAGAGAGAATGATAATTCTCTGCCATCCCCTCATTTCTTGCCCCTTTAATACAAATTAATAGTGAAATAGTTTTCTAAATACAGTGGAAATACTACTGTAGTCTATTTTTCAGCTGTTCATTCTCATCTAATATATAAATCCTGTAGATGCACATTGCTTCATGTTGATAATCATCATACCATTGCTCATCCTGTCCATCTCATATTAAGTGTGATGACACTAAACATGACTAATATATGACTTAATTTATTAGACGAGGAAGTTGGTAACGTGGCCCAAAATCATGGAGATAATCAACTATTTCGTCATTTTAATAAATTTAAATGGTGATCATGTGTATCAGCTAACTACTTGAATTTTGTCTGCAAATTGAAGTGATTGAATTTTAATAGGGGAATTGAATTATTAAAAGATGTACTGTATGAATTACCATGCATACAATTGTGTTCTATAATGAATGAAGCAAGCAAGAGTGGAAATGCCTTGTGGATAGAACGTGAAGGTAGCTTGTATAAGCTCCATGGATGGAGTGAACAAGACTATACCTTGATGTACATCATGTATGTAGATATCCAGTTACCGAGTCAGATTGGTTGTAGGATAAGCATGGCTACAGTACAGGGATTGTATAAGACTATAAACATGGATGCAGCATAATAACTGTCCAGGATCTTTCAAAAATTGTACAAGTTCTTAAGAAGTTATCATTAAAGGCATATATTACCAAATCAGATCTGTTTGAGAAACAAGTATTTTGCATCGGAATTAATACTTACATTTCAATGTCGCACATATTAATATGAACGTGTACCGGTACATAAAATTGTATGTGTAAAGGAATAATACTGTTGTAAACGTGGACAAAATGTTCCATTCATTTCAACATATTCCTTGTGGCACATGCTGTATTTAAACATGAAAACTATGATAAAACATAAATCAATTAATATATACAATAGCAAGAACATGTGAAAATAAAAGTGTTATTCTCTGCCTACCTACAAAGCTGAAAGAAAAATGGCGATCACCGTGAAGAGGCTGACGGAATGTCCGAAGGAGAAAATATAGGTACAAGAAGACGCTGGAATGAGCAACTTGGATAAACAGCCAGGGGATTTACACAGACAGACAGCATGGAAAGGTAAGGAGTTTCATGGGCAGTACCACTAACCAGGCAAGGGGAGATGAGGTTGTAAATGTAGAAAAGTTCCCCAGTTAAAAGAAAAGTTTTTGCAAAAAGTACAAAAGTGCTGAAAATCTTAGAGTTACAGGCTGTGTTACTACGCGAGTAATAAGTATTTTTGGAAAAAAAACAATTTGGGTTATTATTACAATGTACCATAAAAAAACTGATTTTGACAGTTGCTATGACATACAGATGTACCTACCAATGACCCCCATGTGAGAGAAGAAATGGACTGGTCCAGCAAATGTAAGAAGAAGTGTTGCAAGCTGCAGAGATCACATCTGCTCATCTAGATGCCCCAGTCACATCCTTATATAGTCAGTGGGGAAAAGTGATATCTCAGACAGTCTCTACTACTGGGGGTATTTTTAGTGGATGCTAACTGTACATTTACATGTACTATAAGCTATGTATGTAGCAGTAACATGCTTTCCAGTCAGGTTCCTAATACATGTATGCACATTGCCATTTGGCATGAACTGGGTAATAATCTATGACCAGTTTGTAAGGCTCATTCATGTACAGTAGTTCAGTTGCATCCATCCATTAAAGATGTTTGTTTACAATTATATATCACTGGTAGAACCAGTGTACAAACACTTTGGTTGCAATTATATGTCCTATTCTATTTCCTGACCTGTGGTATAACAGAGAATAAGTTATCACAGAATCACAAATCTCTCGTCTATAGATATTATTAACTCGTCACACTAATTTACATATAAAAGAGGGAGCGAGAGAGAATTAAGGTTTAACATCAGTTTTTTTACATTAATGATATGACAATTACAATATTGTATGGTACAAATTTAATATAGCTTGAGTTTGCACCGTAAGGTCGAGTGATCAAAACTGATATGAAACTTGCTCTAAATTTGATACATTTTGCACTAAGTTGATACCTTTTGCATCAAATTTGATATATGCACTTTTCAAGTTTGCATTAAAATTGATACAGCTTGTGTCAACAATGAACATGTATACTCTTCATGCAAAATGGATACATTTTGATTCAAACTTTACATTTCTGAACCAAAGTTGATATTATTTGATTTAAGTAGATACATGTAACAAAGTTGGTACAGTGAATTGCACCAAAGTTGATACACCTCAAACTGAAATGGCTACCTTAACTCAAGTTGCTAGTTATCACCAAATCTAACATGTTATGCATCAGACTTGATACATTTCACACAAAAGTTTATAAGTTTAATTCATGCATTTTGAATTGTCAAATCTGCTAGTTTTCACTAAACTGAATACATTGCCCTCAAGTTAACACATTTTGCACCAAATTTGATACATGTAGCATCAAGTATACTCTAGAGTTGATACATTTTCCACTGAGGTTTCATCAATGTTTGTAATTTCATCAGTCTCATTTGTACCTTGAATATATCAGTCTAAAATCCTACAAAATACAATCCCTGGAACAATTTTCCCACCCTTCTTGAAAAATATTTTTTCTATGACTTTCAAGGATCTAAACTTTTTTCCAGGACTTCACCTTTCAATCATAGATACACAGAGATTTCTTCAATTCTTGCATTCTTAATATTTGAAAGCTCGCAAAGTCATACAATATAATAATGGATTTTTTTTTCAAGGATTTTCGAGGACTGATAGACAAAAATCTGGAATTTCAAGGCTTGGAAATTGGTAAGAAAATTCCTCTAATAATTGAATCCATGTCATAATTCAATCTCCCCGCATATTGGGGATCAAAAATTCAATCTGTGATTCCAATATTTGATCATCCTCAGAAATCATTGAAATATTCAAATAATGGATTATATGCATGCTTTTGAACCATTTTGTCAGTTTTCTCTGCTAATAAATTTGATCACCCCAGATTTTATGGTGGGAAATTTCACTTCATGGGATGGGATAATCGTGATATAACATTCAAGGACTTTCCACATTTTCAAGCACCTGTAGGAAGTTGGAACTCTTTTATCATTATTTTTCATTATATCCAGATCTCTGACTCTGACGTTCATAAAGTTTGAGCCAAATCCAATAAAGGTTGTAACTAAGTTGTAAGCTGTCAGATTTTCTATATACTTCTACATTTTCTACATACATTTTCTTAATACTAGCCTACTATAGTATAGTCATACATGTATCTATTATTATTAATTCATTAGTCAAGAGTCCAGTGTGCCCCAATACAAAACACATTCTCCCCACAGTTTTATGCACTTGAAAGCTTTTAGATACCCAATTTCAACCTTTGATGAAGATTGACCACCTCCTGCATCATTTTGTTATTTCAAATTAATATATCTACACATTCTGTCTGAAAACAGTTTCAGTTCCTCCAAAGGCTAAAATTTCAGATTATTGTACCATCTTCTGTTGTCAAATGTTTTACGAGTAGTCAACCAAACTTGGGACATCCAAGGCATCAATTTTCTTCCACAAATTTAGAGCTCTATTGCTATCCAAGTGTTATGCATATTTGCATATGATATAACTGCATCACCTCTTTAATATTGACACTGGACTGACAATGACAAACATAACTCAGGGGTCAATTAATTATGCAGTCTCTCATTTTAAAGTCTCACTCCCCATCATTCACCTTAAGTTTCCCTCCAGGAGAGTTACTAATCACTCTCCTGGAAAATGAAAATGTATTAGAGAGTAATATCAACAAGAGTGAAGGACTCGCAAAATACAGTGATCACTCTCACAATACAGTGATCACTCTCACAATACAGTGATCACACTCACAATACAGTGATCACTCTCACAATACAGTGATCACACTCACAATACAGTGATCACTCTCACAATACAGTGATCACACTCACAATACAGTGATCACACTCACAATACAGTGATCACTCTCACAATACAGTGATCACTCTCACAATACAGTGATCACTCTCACAATACAGTGATCACTCTCACAATACACTGATCAATCTCACAATACACTGATCAATCTCACAATACACTGATCACTCTCACAATACAGTGATCAATCTCACAATAATACACTGATCAATCTCACAATACAGTGATCACTCTCACAATACAATGATCAATCTCACAATACAGTGATCAATCTCCCAATACAGTGATCACTCTCCCAATACAGTGATCACTCTCACAATACAGTGATCACTCTCACAATACAGTGATCACTCTCCCAATACAGTGATCACTCTCACAATATAAAATTGAAGAGAGAGACTGCTTATGCTGATTTTGTCTGGCTTGATTTGACCAATTTGATAAATTTTGATTTGATCAGTACCGTATGTAAATAACGTGACGATGCTAGTTGCTTGGAACTTGGAGAACATCAAGTTGATTCAATGAGGGTCACGTGTGACGGTCTGAAGTTTTCATCTAACCTTTTGTTGTTGTTTTTTGTTGTTGTTGTTGTTTTCTTAGTCCCTCTATCAACATATCTGCTCTGAAATAATGCCGATCTATATTACTAAACAGTCGACCATTTACATATATATCACAGACTGAAACAAAACAAAGTCAGAGTTAGATTTCACACCCGACCGGTGAACCGTGTAGAGCCTCATCATCAACGAAAACCGAGCACTCCACATAGTAACAGTGTCATTGATGAACATGTGCGATTATCATTTTCAGTCAAAATTGGGATGCATCATTGTCACTCCCATCTTATCCTGATGAACGGACAGATGAGTCTGCGTGACAAATACTTACAAAGCTAAAAGGTCTGCCAACTTTCCAGGGAATGTTCGAAAGTTTGAAGAGGTCCGATCCCAAAGACTCGAGAGGTGATCTTCTTCCTTCCTGCTCCGATGATCAGCTGACCTCAATGGAGCTTTTTCATTGGTCAAAAGTTTTCACACGCACGGCCGATGAAGAGCGCACCGACCTTGCCAAGAATGCCAAAGATTAATCATGCTTCAGACATAAAAGGCTCATTATATACCGTTAAACACCCTTTACTTCAATCACGGCGCAGTTAACAAGATTTAACAACATCCGAATGATAGTTTATGAATAGTTTTCCACCATAGAAATTGTACATTGGAAATCGATTTTTTTGTTCCTGGGACGTGGAAAGGATATGTGACGACAATACGGGAATAACTCCCTTGTGTGAGACGGTAATCAAGCTGAACTTTTTTTCAATCCAAAATCCTGCCAAATCAGATTTTTCTAGAAGTTTACGTACTGAAATATCAGCCGCGAAAAAAAACTGAGATGCTCCGTTGTATAAAAATGAAGACATGATTGATCAAAATGTGCTCCTCGGCCTGATTTGGTATTTTTGAGGCATTTACAGTGAGGATTTTCTCTCATAGCAAAAATATGACACCTCAAACCAAAATAATTTTGTCACACAATATATTAGGAAGTTTGCTTATTGGAAAGAACCACGAATGGTTTTGCTTTGAAGTGTCATGTTTGCTACAGGAGAAAACCCTTTATGAAAATGCTCACAAATACCGAAATACGTAAGCCCGCGGGAGCACATGTATATCGATCAATCATATCTCCATTTTTATGCAACTGAACATCTCAGTTTTTTCGAAGGGGATATTTCAGTATGTAAACTTAAAAAAAAAAAATTTATGGCAGGTTTTGGAGTGGACAAAAATCGAATTTATTACCATCACACACAAAGGTGTTTTTCGTATGTAAACGTCACATATCCTTTGCACAAAAAGTAAATATAGTTCTGTAGGCCGCAAAACAGTAAAAACATGAATTTCACGGAAAAGCAGATATCAATAAAAACATATGGCCTACCCTTTTTGCTGAAAATGAACTTCACATTGGCAACATAGTGCCAATCAGCATGCGTTTTGTATAATTCTAGCAATCTCCGAGGGCAGTTCAGTCTTAATATTACCGGTATAAGGAAAACTTATAAATTCATTAGGGCTATGAGAATAATTTTCCCGAAAAAAAAAAAAACAAAAAAAAAACCAATGTGCATTTTAATAATAATCGAGAAGATCTAAGATGCGTACTCGTGATTCCGTCACGGACATGTTTAATCCATACGATGACCCAATGAACTCATTTCTTATCGATCAATCAATCAATCAAAATGTATTTATTGTCGGTTTTGTATCATACAGCGAACATGAGCTACAATAGCTGCTTTTCACCGACATGTAACAATCAAAATAAGAAGACAAATTTTATCATCCTTGGGACGCCCATGGAAATTCCTGGAAAGCTGCTTTTTTGGCTGATTTTTCCTCAGTTGTGAAACTTTTCTTCCAGAGTTCAGAGAGTTCTGAAATAGAATGTTCATTAGATTGAAATGTAATCCAAGTAGTATAGAAAGTGCATCTTGAACCACCAAATGATGGCCTTCGTGATTACATTTGTGACGTAACTTCCGGCTTAAGTCAAGTGACCGAATGTGACCTTTGACTTCTGCACAATACTGGAAAATAGTGCGCAAGGGTAAAAAGTCACTTCCGGTCACGTAACCGAAACCTGAAGTGTAACTGAGGCGGCCATTTTTGAAGTTGCAGATGCACTTTCAACATGTCAGGACTTCAAAGTCGACCCGGAAGTAGATCAGGAGGTGATAACTCCGTAAGTAGGTCAATATGCCTCAATTTGCACAAATGAGACTCCAAATAGGCTTGATCTGTTCGCCCGAATCTCCGGTAATCTCGAAGATTAATTCAACTTTGGCGTAAATCTTATTTCTACGTTTAATATGCCCTAGTTACTTCAATGGTAATTTAGGACTTTAGCCCCTTCACTTTTTGAGACAGCAATGGTATAAACCCTATAGGGATATTTCCAGATATGGAGTTCAGCCCCCCCTTCACCACTTTCAAAAGTGCTCTGAGTCGCCTGACATAGGATAGGACATATTGCGGTATTCGTCACTGCATGTCGTGGGTGAATACGTTCAGATGGCGTCAATGGCATCGCTGGTGCTCAAGTTGGTCGCGAAAAACGTGATATTGGTCACCATCTACGCCGTTCCTTTGGCGTTGGGACGTTGTTGTTTGGTCCAATCCAAGGCATTCGTAATAATGAGTTCGTCCGTCCTCTTGTGTCGTAGTGTGTACCCAAAAGCGAGATTGAGCCCAAATATGGCCTCGATGTAGCTGCGTAGGCGAGTGAGCTCGATGAGTCTTGACTAGGGCGATGCCGGTGGAAACATCGCCGGATTGTAGACCAGTGGCGCCTATAGATGTCACTCACTGGATGAGGAGTCTGGTAAGAGATCACAGGAAACATCCACTGAGAATGTACGTGACTCTCGCAGTCGTCGGGCTTTTGACTCAGAACCGCATCATCGAGGTCTTGCTGGACAATCAGGGACTCTTCGACTCTGGGTATATGCGAGCTGTCCATGATCGCCCCACCAGTAACATTAGTCTCTCTGGTGTCCTCTCCCGTAAAATTAACCTCCCAGAGCTCGTCAGACCTGCTATTCAGTGGGAAGTTGTCGCACATGGCGTGATGACGGTCCATGAACCAAACGGTGCTGTATTAACGACTGGGTCGTTTGAAACATTGACCACAATCGTCACATTGTTCCATCGCTTCGCCCTGAAGTGACCACTCGTGGCGCTGTAATGCATCCCGGTGATTAAATGACTATGCCCAGGTTTTACAAGGATACCGCCAACCACCTCGCTGGGGGTCTAATAACACCCCAGCCACCAGTCAGATTTTTGGACCGGATTCGGGGCCTTCGCGCACATCGCCGGCAGTGACATCATATATAGTAAAATAGATGTTTAACGAAGATTTTGATTACTTTTCAAGTCTGCATACTACCTCCGTTGACCTAGCGTTAAAAAGAATTATCTGGAGATAATTTTCCCTGTTTATCTGGACAGAGCATATGCAAAGTAGTTCGCTCATGTGCAACACTAAAGGAGTTGTTTGGTCGGATTCAAACTGAACCGTGCGTTGGTTGGTTTCCCCTATACGTCATAGCAACGTAGTAAAGGTCAACTTCCGCTATTGGAGGCAGGGATGTTATTGGAGCCTGCGAAATGGAGCATGCGCTGTGGGGAGGTTGGGATACCGCACCGCATTTTGGATAGAGGACTCGTGGCGTCTTAAATTGTGCAGGTGTAAAAATAGCTCGGCTGCGTATCAGTGAATGACGAATGACTCATGACGAAACTACATACAACCACTTTTATAATCCCTCGCTCCACAAGAGCAATCAGCGCTCGCTGTCCTGTACAGCCTGAGAGCTTCAATATGATATTTCACACGACCCCACACTTACACCAAATCCAATCCTATCTGTGGGTCATATACTATCGATGACGTCAAATCACGTGACCTGTCTATTCTTCACTGCAATAACATACACGCCATGGTGTATGAACCAGGCGTGAGGGTGACACCAATAGTACCCTAAACCAGCTATAACCAACACCGCCGCTGAACCTAAGACAATATGCTGTCCCGAGCTGTTGAGCACCCCACCATATCTTAGAAGCATACCAAGCTTAACATGCGTTGCAGATTGTATTGGCACAATAAAAATTTCATGATTGGGGTGCATGACTCCCCACTGCCATGTGTGTCCAAAATAATAAGAGGGGGACTCTTCCTGCCAATTGATCTTTGTATAAAATGAAATCACGTGACCAGAAGTGACCTTTGACCCTGCGCAGTGGCGTAGAATGTTCAGCTTTATGTGACTCATTTTTGTGTGAATATGTATGGCTATAACGTTATGGGTCGGAAGTTACGTCGTGGATGGAAGTGACGTCATCAACGGAAGTGATGTTATCGCGCCCAAGCGTTCTCGTTTGGTGGTGCCACCGATCTCCTAGTGACGTCATCACCGGGATTGAAACATCACAGGCATGCGCCCTCTTCGTAAGAGAAGTATTAGAGTTTCCCCCACAGTCACAGTCAGCTCGCCTCTCTGCACAGTATCACTATGATCAATCTCCATTTGCTCCACACGATTGTCACATACCACAGCAGGATCGTGCCAATGCTGGCTATATCTCCGACAGAATACGTCTCTGCAAGCACCCAACTGATCTGCTATCAAAAACACTTTTCGCAAATCTCTCTTAAACTGGAATAAGCAGCCTCGAATAACGGTGCCCTCTCCCATTCGACCCCCAACGCTCTACCAATCTCACTGAAAATATACTGATAATACAAGATTCATAGAACTAAACTTTGCAGAGACGTCTCATTGTCTCTAAGCTTCATACTGGTATAAGTGATGACATTCTGTTTCTGAACCAGATAAAATCTATCCCAACATTTGCTTGGCTTAAACTCACGCTTCCTTTTGGATCAGAACAATCTAGGTAAACCAAGATGGTAAATCAGGGGAATACCATCTAGACGTAACGCTATGAAAACTTGGTGCGAAATGTTCGCCGATATTCTGTGAGATCCCATAATAAGTCAATCACGACAATTTTTGACTTTTCTCTCTGACAATGATTGACGTTTACTTCACGGAGATTAACATCTTCGCGCGGCACAATCTATTGATATTTTCTACCCCCTAACAAAGCCAGACTTTTCGGCAGGAATAAACTCTTTGATCTTCAGTGTTTACTGTCTGGAAATGATGCCATATTTATTAGTGTGGGCGTGATTTCAACAAGCTAGTCACCTGACTGGCTAACAAATGTAGTTTCACATTCGAATGGGATTTATATAGGGCTGAGTTCAGATATAATATTCCGTGATATTATATCTGAGTTTACTGAGATTGTGATCAGAACTGATCAATAATTTCAGATCATGTATTAAAAATAATTATGCTATTCCTTTGTTCAAACCCTCAGTGATAACTAGTATTTTTCCTTGAAGTAAATTTTTAATCATATGAAAACTGTTAGAAAGATATTGTCAATCCAACCAACCAACCATACAGATGTGACTGGCCATACTTTGTATGGTCGAATACCATGCTTGGCCACGGCAAATGTGGTCGAAGCGAGCATAAAAAGGTTAATCGGGATATATGAACATATTAAGTATGGTCACTCACTGGCGTGAGTGACCATACTTAATATGTTCATATATCCCACAAAATCTGAGTAACCACAGCCTTCCGACATCAAGACCAAAATGTCATCTAGGAAGACCTGCTGTTTCGCCCAATATCGTGTCCCTATGTCTAAAAATATCGCTTGGGTGTTACATAAAGCGAAAGGCATGCAGAGGCATTCGAACAAGCCGCCAGTGTCCATTCCGGATGCATTTTTATATATGAGGAGCGATTCTACTTTTGGCCATGATGAGTCTACACCAATAGTCTCCTCCTTCCAGTCTCCACCTGATGTAAGCAGCAAATCCATATGCTAGATCACTGTCATCACTCAGAATGACCAGTTGTGGTGTCCCTACAGCATCAGGTAGATGTAGACAGCGCTGAAGCTCCAGTTGCTCCAATTCAAACATGATGGTGAAAAAATGCATCCATTTGGTGCGCAAATCTAATGGAAGTTGATCATCCCATTGCAACTTGCGCGCCCAGGTTTCTCGGAGATACACTTTAGCGAGGAGTGTAAAGGGACATACCAGACCCAATGGATCATAGATTGTCATGACTTGTTCTAGCACAATGCGTCTTGTCAGGATATCAGGAATGGAATGTGGAATGTCTGATTTCATCAGATTTGGACCTGTGCGCTGTGCCTTTTTCTTCTTCGAGAAGTTGAGTGTTACTTTGAACACCATGCTGTCTTCTACCGGTTTCCATCCCATGCCTAAGACTCTAACATTGTCACCGTCTCCTTTCAACAGCATTTTGACATTCTCAGTCGTCGGCTGCACAACTGCACAATCGTCAAGTTGGCCTTCTTTTCTGGCAGTTGACTCACCACTGAGCTGCCAACATTTCACTTTGAAACCACCCTTTTCTAGCATATCCTCTGTGTCTCGGGATACCTGAAGAGCCTCGGTTTTACTTTCAAATGAATCAATCAGATCATCCACGTAGCTAGATTTTCTCAGAAGTTGTGCTGCTCTTGGACTGTCTTGTTTGAACAAGTCTGCAGTTTTGTAGATTGCTTCTGTGCTGATGGCAGGGGCAGGTGTGTCACCCATGTTGACACGTTCGATCACATACACATCTGGTTTCCGATCCTGCTCTAAGTTTCGCCACAGAAAGCGATGACAGTGTTGCTCGAGCAACTCCAGATGAACCGAGTTGAACATCTTCTTAATGTCTCCAACAACTGCAATTGGTTCCTCTCTCCATCTCAACAATAGACCAATGAGATTGTTCAGATGGCAGTCTGGACCTTTGGCAAGGCAACTGTTCAATGAAACTCCATGGGAGACTTGGCTGGAATTGAACACTATCCGAACGGGTGTAGAATGTGAACGTGGATTTAACACTGCAAGGTGACTTATGCAGAATTTTGGTCCTTCTTCAGTGTACGTTCAGTGTTCATCAAAGTTCCAAATGCAGCACTATAATTGTCAGGCAGAGTATTTGGATCTACCAACCATGGGTAACTGGTAATCCAGCACTTGTTTGTCTCATCATACTTCAAATTGTCCTGAATCATTCGCAGTTCCTGTTCTTCCTTGAAGGAGTATGTGTGTCCGATGGTGGGACATTTGCCACAACGACACCCACCACAACGAGGTGTTGTTTCTGTTGCTAGTTCTTCACCCTTTATGAATGAATTCACCTGTTCTTCCACATTCTTATTGCTGAAAGAGTTTGTGGCATTCACAACGGAAGGAACACTATCAATAGATGGCGAACTGTCACTAGATATTTGTGTCAGTGTTGGCTCAACAGTTGGTGAGCAGTGAGCAACCGATTTCCGTACCACTGGACAGTGACTTGGTGTCAAGAACTCTGGGTGTGAACTCAGCAGAGCACACGATGAATTGAATGATTCAAATCTTTGGTGCGTATCATGCACTGTCCTAGCCAAGTTGCTATCCAATATAGTTTCTTCTTTGAGATCTGAATGGGTTCCCTGAAGACAGATGCCCAACTCACCCTGCATAATGCTTAGGTTATCACCAGCTCTAGCTAGCTCATTCTTTGGATGCAAACCGAAATTGTCACATCCCAGTAAGATATCCACTGTGCTGGATTGTCGTTGTAGGACATTTGTATCATAGTCTGGAAAAAGTTTGTTTAGAACATGAGCATCCAGTTCACTGACTGGACCTGTGATCCTGTTCATGCCGAAAGCAACGACTTTCACTTTTCTACCACTGTGTGTTTGCAAGTTCACCTCATACTGACGTGTATCATAGGTTTTCTGTACATTACCCATTGTGGTAACATCTAACATGATACGGTTTAACCTCTTCGCTTGCAGACGATCAGCAGCTTGGTGAGTGATGTAGGATGTGTTGGATCCTCCGTCACAGAAGACCACAGCCTTCTTTCCTGTTCCACATACAACTGCTTGCTGTATGGGGTACAAGGCTAATTGTGTACCATCTGCAATTCGAGTTTCACTTGCAGATTTCACATGAGTTGCAGTATCAGCTGCTTCTTCCTCGTGTACTTTCACTTTGCACAGTATAGGATGATGTCCAGTCTTGAAACACACTGAACATGGTCGGCCATTTGGACACTTTTCCTTTCGATGGTCTCCAAAGCATATGAAACAAGCATTTACTTGCTTTAGTGCCTCATATTTGCCTTCCTTACCACCAACAGGCAGCTTCTTGAACTCGTTACATTCCTCTGTGACATGTTTAATGCCATCCTTCTGATGAGCTGGGAATGCACATGGATAGAATTTCCTGGGCGAAGCTTTGGTTTTGTCTCGGTCACGCCATTTACCATCACCCTGGTGTGTATGTGCTGTGCCGCCACGCTCCTTATCTTTGCCACCTTCATAGCGATCTTGTCTCCTCTTAGGCTGTGCTTCAGCTAATCTAGCTACAGCCTCTCTTCCACGATTTAAGAATGCCATGAATGGAGTAAACGGTTTTATCTTGCCATCAGGTGGCAAATCGTGGAATTTCCTGATCCACTCAAATCTCACATGGTTGGGTAGTACAGCAGTTATCTGATCTACATCTCTCATGGTCAGAGTGTTCAACTGACCCAGTTCATCAAGTTGACTGTATGTGGACTCGACTTCGTCAATCAAGTCAACCAATGATCGATAGTCATCATCCTTCACCAATTTCAATTTATGAAGGCTATCCAGAGCAGCTTGTACACTCGCACTAGTGTCATCATAATAAGCCTCAAGCTTCTGCCACATTAGATCATATGCCTCTGGTTTAGTAACATAAACGGACTTGATCCTTTGTGCAGCTTCACCTTTAACTGAGCGCTTCAGTTCATAAGCCAAGGTTGTCTTGTTGCCATAGGCCCGCTCCGCCAACTCCGCCCACACAGCCTTGAATTCGGGCCAATCCTTTCGTTGTCCAGAAAAGATTGGCAAGGATATCCTTTTCAACTTGATTTCACTAACCATATCATTGGAATGAATCCCTGTATTGTTGTGTGGTGGTTGGTACCCTGTTTGCCAATCATCCATTGCAAACCTTGGATTGGTGAATGCAGAACTTGTTTGATATGTAGGTACAGGACCTGGATACCTTGGAACATCATTGATGCCACTTCCTGCTGAACCAACTGTACTTGTGTAATGTAGATTCATTGGTGGTCTGTTCATTGGGTGGTATGTGGAACCTAAACCAGGTCCCCAAAATCCTGTAGAACTGAGTATACTACCAGGAATACTGCTCACGGGAACAATACTTTCTGACCTTGAGAAAGTTGCTGTCCTGGCAGTAGCTGTTTGCGGAGCACTAGTTGCTGTTGCGGAGATTACACTCTGTCGTTTGAGTAAAAGATTAATCTCTCTTTTCCTGCCATCAACTGCGCTACTGAGATCGTCTATCTCATCATGTTCACCCTGTACCCTGATCAGGCCCCAGAAGAACTTGCAGTTCAGATAACATATCATACACACTGTTGAGCATTGGGCCAAGTTCATCTCTATCCAGCTGCAAGGAATGTATATCAGGCTCCAGATTTGCCAGATTATCATCTATCTGATCCAACAGTGTTCTAACTCGCTTCACATTCCGCTTTATCGCTGCGCGAATAGGTGTAGCCTTTGTGCTGTTAGTCAACTGCAGATCATATTCCTTCGCATCTATGAATCGTGCCCTAGCCTCCTCATATGTTTTGGAAACGGATTCCCTGTACTGCTCGATTGTCTCCCCATTGACTGTACGGTGCTGAGCCATATCTTCTGAGGACACCCATAACTCATATTCCTCGTCAACACTGACGAAGTCACTGTATGCTTTCTCGAGTTCAGTCATAAGAGTTCTGAGTATTTCCATATCAGAACCTCTGTGAGCCGAAGAAATCAACCGCCTGGCTGAAAGCGTCACAGTTTGCTTAGCCTTGCTACGGTTCTGTTTCTGTGTCTCTACGTTAGCCATGGTGTTATGTATCATTCAGAATCTGTCTTCGAATAGCTGCTTCTAGTCACGGCTGGCACAACTACTTTCAACTACTCCTTCACAGTTTGCTGAATATCTTAACACAGGTTGTAGTCGACACAAATCACTTGGCTTGGTTAACCCATTGGTTGAAAGTTTTACTGTATCGGAATTACTGGGGGACTCTTGCACTCATTAGGGTTAATTTCACTAGACCAACGCAAGTCTGTTAAAAGTCATGTATTTATTCGACAACACTTCTGTGACCATGCCACTGTGTTACAATCTGTCAAATTTGTATCGAGACTGTTCAAGACTTGGTAAAACTTTCCTCGCGAATGCAGTCCTCAGTGGTTACTTCTTACACGTAATCCGATCACCTAAAGAACAAACCAAATGACTTCTGGATTAGAGGAATATAAAGTTCACACGCGAAACTAATCACATTATTTACAATAATCAGTGAATGCAGAAAAATGTGCGGTCAATAGGACAACTAATCTCAGTATTTATAATGATCAGTGAATGCAGCGAAATTTAAGGTCAATGGAACTGTCCCAACATTCCAATACAGTTGCGAATCAAGATACATGTAACATGCATATGAAATAATGAGGCAGCACAACGGCCTTACACAGACCAAGATATATGGCAAGTGACCTGTAAGTACACATACACCGTTATCATCAATATGCCCACCCCGTTTCCCAATACATCTTGGTTACAGTTGAATAGCTCAATTCTGAATAGAGGGATGAACCGATACAAACATTGATCTTTCAAAATGTAATGTTATAATGATCGAGTTTCATGTCATCTCATCTGCTCTGAATGTGAATTGATTCATGATTTTCAAGCTTATTCGGTCTCATCTAAATGTGGACCGAGGAAGCTCATTGGCGAAGATGATGCTGTATTCTAGCTCATCCGATCTCATCTAAATGTGAACTGATTACCAAGCTACAAAGGACGACACATCACTTCCCATGAACTGAATGTGAATTGAGCAGCTCTGGATGCGGTCCGAGTATAGTGTACAGATGATAATCCAGTTTTCTGGCTTCATCCGTCTCATCTGAATGCAGATTAAGCATTGGTGCACATGGTTGCTCCGCAGTTTTTTTAGCTTATATCAGCTCATATGGATTCAGATTGAGCATCAGTGTACAGGGATGATCCACGATTTCGATGTCATTCCAGTTCATATAATAGACAGTATTGATATAGCAAAAATAGGATAATACAGAGCTCGTACAGATTGAAGCTTCCAATTTTCAGGGTCCTTTCAAGGTACGGTACTGTAATAGTTCCTGATTCAAGGCATATTACTTCCAGTGCCATTGAAGCGATACAGATCAATTTTCTGAAAGTTTTAACTTAAACTTGAATATGAATTGGAGCGATATGCAAGAGATGGGAAAATATCTTATCAACAAATATATTGTTCATGCATTGTCTTTTGAATAGACTTGAACATTCCTTTTGGACGATTAAAGAAAATATCGTCATGATGGGGTTAACTTTGCCATCCGACGGCAAATTGAAATGACAGCAATGGAGTGGAATTTTCATTTTCAAGTTGTTTTCAAGGTCATAGCACAATTTTATAATTTTTCAATGCAGGCTTTGCGAGGCCTTCGATTCTAAATTGTCATTTTCAAGATGGATGTGAACCGAGCAATTGTGTAAAGATCATCCAATGTTTTAGGTCATCCAATGGCATCTGAATGTGGTTTGGTTATCTGTGTACAGAGGATAATCCGAGGTTTCGTGGCACAATGAATTTCATCGGATGAAAACTGAGTATCTGTATGGAAGATGGTTCAAGATTTTCCAGCCAATCCAGTCACATCTAAATGTGGACGAAGTATTCGTGTACAGGAGAAAATCCAAGGTTTCCCAATTCAAACAATGTCCTCTGAGCATAAACTGAGTATCCGCTTAATGTATAGCAAGTATCAGTTCATAGAAATATTAGTTTGAAATAAAAATCCAACGTGCTCCAACCCATCTCATCTGAACGAAATCTGTTTATTAGGTATGGAGAATGATCCATGATTTTCCAGCTCTTCCAATCTCATCTGAGTGTAGATAGAATAGATCCAACTTTGCCTAGCTCAATCCATCTCACCTTCATGAAAACTTATTACCAGTTTATGGGAGATTATTCAAGGTTTCCTAGCTGATCAGATCAAATCTCTCTGTAGAATGATTATCAGTGTATGGGGAATGATCCAGGTAACCTTTCCTAGCTCGTCCTCTCACATCTGAATGTGGACTGATTATCAGTCGATGGTTGATGATCCAGCCTTTCCGAGATCATTCAGTTACATCTGAATGTGGAATGATTATCAGTTTATAGGGGATGATACAACCTTTCCTAGCTCATCCGGTCACATCTGAATGTGGACTGATTTTCAGGAGACGGGAGATGATCCAACATTTCCTATACTAGCTCATCCGGTCACATCTGAATGTGGATTGATTATCAGTAAATGGGGGATGGTCCAACCTTTACTGGCTCATCCAGTCAAATCTGAATGTGGACCGAGCATCAGTGCATGGGAAATGATTCAACCTTTCCTAGCTCATCTGAATGTGGACTGATTATCAGTGTATGGGGGATAATCCAACCTATCCTGGCTATCATGTCACATCTGAATGTGGACTGATTACCAATGCATGGGGGATGATCCAACCTATCCTGGCTATCAGATCGCATCTGGATATAGACTGATTACCAATGTATGGGGGAAGATCCAACCTATCCTGGCTATCAGGTCACATCTGAATGTGGACTGAATACCAATGTATTGGGGATGATCCAACCTATCCTGGCTATCAGATCACATCTGGATATAGACTGATTACCAATGTATGGGGGAAGATCCAACCTATCCTGGCTATCAGGTCACATCTGAATGCGGATTGATTATCAGTGTATGGAGGAGGATTCAACCTTTCCTAGCTCATCAGGTCACATCTGACAGTGATTATCAGTGCATGGAAGATGATCCAACCTTTCCTAGCTCATCGAGTCACATCTGACTGTGGATTGATTATCAGTGTATGGAGAAGGATTCAACCTTTCCTAGCCCATCTGGTTACATAGGAATGTAGACTGATTATCAGTGCATGGAGGATGATCCAACCTTTCCTAGCTCATCTGGTCACATCTCAATGGTGACTGAGCATCAGTGCATAGGGGATGATCTAACTTTTCCTAGCTCATCCAGTCAAATCTGAATGATAGCTGCTGATCCAACGTTTCTTATCTCGTGTGAATGTGAACTGATTACCATTGTATGGGCGATGATCGAATCTTTCCTAGCTCATCAGTTTTCCCCATTTTCAATGTCTGTCTTCAATGTTCTGTTTTTCAAGGCTATTCCAAGGTCTTGAATTATAAATTGTCATTTTCAAGGCTTTCAAAGTAGTGTACGAACCCTGATAGTAGCTAGATGGATGTGAACCGAGCAGCTGTGTAAAGATTATCCATTGTTCTATGTCATCCAATAGCATCTGAATGTGGTTTGGTTATCTGTGTATGGAAGATGATTTTAGGTTTAGTAGCGCAGTCAAACTGAGTAGATGTATGGGGGATGTATAGAAAATGGGTTAAGATTTCCTAGTTCATCCGATCACATCTAAATGTGGACGAAGTATTCGTATACTGGGGAGTATTCCAGGTTTTCCAACTCAAACCGTCTCCTCTGAGCATACACCGAGTATCAGTGTGTGGAAAATGATCTATGATTTGGTAGGTTTAATATGTTCCCCCTAACCGACTATAAGTTCATGGGAATATTGGTATAGAGGAAAATTCAAGGCGTTCCAACCCAATCCATCTCATCTAAGCGAAAACTGATCATCATTGTATGGAAAATGATCCACGGTTTTCTAGCTCATCCAATCTCATCTAAGTATCGACGGGATATCGCTTTACAGGGAACGATCCATCCTTTCCTAGATCAGTCCGTCTCACCTTAATGAAAACTGATTATCAGGGTATGGAGAATGATCCACGATTTTCTAGCTCTTCCAGTCTCATCTGAGTGTAGATGGATTAGATCCAACATTTCTTAGCTCAATCCGTCTTGTCTTTATGCAAACTAGTTACCAGTGTATGAGAGAGGACTCAAGGTTTCCTAGCTCAATCTGTCTCATCTTTATGCAAACTAGTTACCAATGTATGAAAGAGGATTCAAGTGAGTGAATATGATTTAACGTCGTTTTCAACTATATTTCAGTCATATCACGACGATGGGTCCTATTTCTTTTCACACCCGGGAACCACACGGGTGGGCTCCTACTCCTTTTCACACCCGGGAACCTCACGGGTGCCTCAGTTAGTCGCCTCTTACGACAATCTGTCTGAGGCGCCGAGGTCTATTCTTACGATGACAATGACATCCCAGGTCAATCCCTGAAAGCCCCACTGGGCAAGAGAATTCAAGGTTTTCTGGCTCGTTATGTCAAATCTGGATGTGGACAGACTATCACTGTTTGGAAAATGATCCAGTTAACCAGTTAACACATTTGAATGTGGACTGGAGATGATCCCTCCGTTCCCAACTCATCAGATCACACCTGAATGTGGACTGATTATCAGTGTATGGGTGTTGATCGAACATTTCCTAGCTCATCAGGTTACTTATGAATGTGGATTGATATTCAGTGCATGGCAGAGGATTCAACTTTTCCTAGCTCATCAGGTCGCATCTGAATGTGAGTTGAGCATCAGTGCATGGGAGATGATCCAATCTTTTCTCACTCCCCAATCACATCTAAATATGCACCGATTATCAGCATATGGGGGATGATCCAACCTTTCCTGAGATTCAGTGCCTAGCTGATGATCCAATGGTTCCTAACTCATCTGAATGTGAACTGATTATCGGTGTATGGGCGATGATCCAACCTTTCCTATCTCATTAGGTCATATCTGAATGTGGACTGATTATCAGTGCATGGGCACTGAATGTTGACTGAGCATCAGTGCATGGGGAATGATACAAACATTCCTGTATCATCTGAATGTGAACTGATTATCAGCGCATTTGAGATGATCCAACCTTCCCTAGCTCATCAGGTCCATTTTCAATGTCGGTTTTCAATGTTCTCTATTTTTCAGGGCTATTCAAGGCCTTGGATTCTAAATTGTCATTTTTAAGGCTTTCAAAGTAGTGTACGAACTCGGAGAGTACCTAAACTGATGTGAACCGAGCAGCTGTGTTAAGATTATACAGTGTTCTAGGTTATCAAATAGCATCTGGATGTGGTTTGGTTATCTGTATACTGGCTCATTCAGTCAAATCTGAATGTGGACCGAGCATCAGTGCATGGGGAATGATTCAACCTTTCCTAGCTCATCTGAATGTTGACTGATTATCAGTGTATGGGAGATAATCCAACCTATCAGGTCACATCTGAATGTGGACTGATTACCAAGGTATGGGGGATAATCCAACCTATCCTGGCTATCATGTCACATCTGAATGTGGACTGATTATCAATGCATGGGGGATGATCCAACCTATCCTGGCTATCAGATCACATGTGGATTTGGACTGATTACCAATGTATGGGGGATGATCCAACCTATCCTGGCTATCATGTCACATCTGAATGTGGACTGATTACCAATGTATGTGGGATGATCCAACCTATCCAGGCTATCAGATCACATGTGGATTTGGACTGATTACCAATGTATGGGGGATGATCCAACCTTTCCTAGCTCATCAAGTCACATCTGAATGTGGACTGATTACCAATGTATGAGGGGAGATCCAACCTGTCCTAGCTCATCAGGTCACATCTGGATGTGGAATGATTACCAATGTATGGGGAATGATCCAACCTTTCCTAGCTCATCAGGTCAAATCTGGATGTGGAATGATTACCAATGTATGGGGGATGATCCAACCTTTCCTAGCTCATCAAGTCACATCTGAATGTGGACTGATTACCAATGTATGAGGGGAGATCCAACCTGTCCTAGCTCATCAGGTCACATCTGGATGTGGAATGATTACCAATGTATGGGGAATGATCCAACCTTTCCTAGCTCATCAGGTCAAATCTGGATGTGGAATGATTACCAATGTATGGGGGATGATCCAACCTTTCCTAGCTCATCAAGTCACATCTGAATGTGGACTGATTACCAATGTATGAGGGGAGATCCAACCTGTCCTAGCTCATCAGGTCACATCTGGATGTGGAATGATTACCAATGTATGGGGAATGATCCAACCTTTCCTAGCTCATCAGGTCAAATCTGGATGTGGAATGATTACCAATGTATGGGGGATGATCCAACCTTTCCTAGCTCATCAAGTCACATCTGAATGTGGACTGATTACCAATGTATGAGGGGAGATCCAACCTGTCCTAGCTCATCAGGTCACATCTGGATGTGGAATGATTACCAATGTATGGGGAATGATCCAACCTTTCCTAGCTCATCAGGTCAAATCTGGATGTGGAATGATTACCAATGTATGGGGAATGATCCAACCTTTCCTAGCTCATCAGGTCACATCTGGATGTGGAATGATTACCAATGTATGGGGAATGATCCAACCTTTCCTAGCTCATCGAGTTACATCTGAATGCGGATTGATTATCAGTGTATGGAGGAGTATTCAACCTTTCCTAGCTCATCTGGTCACATCTGAATGTGGACTGATTATCAGTGCATGGGGGATGATCCAACCTTTCCTAGCTCATCAGGTCGCATTTGAATGGTGACTGAGCATCAGTGCATGATCGAACTTTTCCTAGCTCCTCCAGTCAAATCTGAATGATAGCTGCTGATCCAACGTTTCTTATCTCGTGTGAATGTGGACTAATTACCATTGTATGGGCGATGATCGAACCTTTCCTAGCTCATCAGCTTTTCCCATTTTCAAAGTCTCTTATCAATGTTCTAGTTTTAAAGGCTATTCCAAGGCCTTGAATTATAAATTGTCATTTTCAAGGCTTTCAAATTAGTGTACGAACCCTGATAGTAGCTAGATGGATGTGAACCGAGCAGCTGTGTAAAGATTATCTATTGTTCAATGTCATCCAATAGCATCTGAATGTGGTTTGGCTATCTGTGTATGGAAGATTATTTTAGGTTTAGTAGTACAATAAAATCGAGTAGATGCTTGGGGGATGTATGGACGATGGGTTAAGATTTCCTAGTTCATCCAGTCACATCTAAATGTGGACGAAGTATTCGTATACTGGGGAAAATTCAAGGTTTTCCAACTGAATCCTGTCTTCTCTGAGCATACACCGCATATCAGTGTGCAGAAAATGATCTATGATTTCATACTTCACTCAGTCAGGTTTAATATATTCCCCCTAACCGACTATCAGTTCATGGAAATATTGGTATGCAGAGGAAGATTCAAGGTGTTCCAACTCAATCCGTCTCATCTAAACGAAAACTGATCATGGTATGGAGAGTGATCCAAGGTTCTCTAGCTCATCCAGTCTCATCTAAGTATTGATGGGATATCACTTTTCACGGGATGATCCATCTTTTCTTAGATCAGTCTATCTCACCTTAAAGAAAACTGATTATCAGAGTATGCAATCTGATTAAAACTCAGACTTAATAACCGCTCCTCTATCTAATTAGCGACATGTCCGACAGATGAGCGGTTTATTAAGTCTGAGTTTTAATCAGATTGCAGGGTATGGAGAATGATCCACACTTCTCTAGCTCTTCTAGTCTCATCTGAGTGTAGATGGATTAGATCTAACCTTTCCTAGCTCACTCCGTAACATGTTCATGCAAACTAGTTACCAGTGTATGAAAGAGGATTCAAGGTTTCCTAGCTCATCATGTAAAATGTGGATGTGAACAGATTATACAGAGGAAAGTCTAAGGTGTTCCAATTTAATCCATCTCATCTGAACGAAAACTTAGCATCAGGGTATGTAGAAGATTTTCTAGCTCTTCCAGTGTCACCCGAGTGTTGATGAAATAGATCTAACTTTTTCCTAGCTCAATCCATGTCACCTTTATGTAAACTTGTTACCAGTGTATGGAAGATTATTCTCCTGGTTCATCAGGTCAAATCTGAATGTGGACTGATTATCAATATATGGGAATGATCCAACCTTTTCCAATTCACCAGGTCGCATCTGAATGTGGACTGATTATCAATATATGGGAATGATCCAATCTTTCCTAGCTCATCAGGTCACATTTGAATGTGGACTGATTATCAGTATATGGGAATGATCCAGCCGTTCC
The DNA here is from genome assembly GCA_036873755.1 of Hanleya hanleyi. Taxonomy (NCBI): domain Eukaryota; kingdom Metazoa; phylum Mollusca; class Polyplacophora; order Lepidopleurida; family Hanleyidae; genus Hanleya; species Hanleya hanleyi. The sequence goes on along the minus strand of JAVTVY010021346.1, from coordinate 52,351 downwards.
TGACTCAAGCAGTCACTTCTGAGTGTGGACCGATTATCAGTGTATGGGGGATGATCCAACCTTTCCTAGCTCATCCATTCACATCTGAATGTAAAATGATTATCAGTAAATGGGAGATGATCCAAACTTTCCTACCTCAACCAGTCACATCTGAATGTGGAATGATTATCAGTATATGGGAGATGATCCAAACTTTCCTACCTCAACCAGTCACATCTGAATGTGGACTGAGCACCAGTGCATGGGGGGTCAACCAACCTTTCCTAGCTCATCAGGTCACATTTGAATGTGGACTGATTATCAGTATATGGGGGATGATCGAACCTTTCCTAGTTCATCAGGTCACATTTGAATGTGGACTGATTATCAGTATATGGGGGATGATCGAACCTTTCCTAGCTCAACAAGTCACATTTGAATGTGGAATGATTATCAGTATATGGGGGATGATCTAAATTTTCCTAGCTCAAATAATCACATCTGAATGTGGAATGATTATCAGCATATGGGGGATGATCCAAACTTTCTTAGCTCAACCAGTAACATCTGAATGTGGAATGATTATCAGTATATAGCGGATGATCCAGCCTTTCCTAGCTCAACCAGTCACATCTGAATGTGGACTGATTATCAGTGCATGGGGGGTCAAACAACCTTTCCTAGCTCATCAGGTCACATTTGAATGTGTAAGTGAGAGGAGATACGAGACTGGACTCAATCGCTCTCATTGATGCTGGTGGGTACTTTTGCCCAGGTGGTCCCTGAGAAGAGTGCAAAGTTGGAGACTGGTGTTGTTCAATGTGTCCTGCCACTGTCTCATAAAGGCCTCATGTTGGAGCCTGATTTGTGGTGAGCGTTTTAGGAGGAGTGAGGGTGGAGGGCTGCGTTTGTCAATGCTGTGAGTCCCGTTGGAACTCATGTCGAGCCCTCTTCACTACTGCGCTGCGCAGTTTCCGGTAAATCGGAAGAGTGCCCGTGGGTATTTTCGGTGGTGCTCCTTTGGGCTGGTTACCTTCGTCGGCGCGGCGGCATTTACAGGATCGCTCAGGGACATTAACCACTGCAGTGATGGATTTAGTGGATGGAACACCTCCCGGACACCCGGACTGAGTGCAGTCTCGTATCTCCCCTCACTTACACATTTGGATGTCGCCTGATTATCAGTATATTGGGGATGATCCAACCTTTCCTAGCTCATCAGGTCACATCTGAATGTGGAATGATTATCAGTACATGGGGGATGATCCAAACTTTCCTAGCTCAACCAGTCACATCTGAATGTGGACCGATTATCAGTATATAGGAGATGATCCAAACTTTCCTAGCTCAACCAGTCACATCTGAATGTGGACCGATTATCAGTATATAGGAGATGATCCAAACTTTCCTAGCTCAACCAGTCACATCTGAATGTGGACCGATTATCAGTATATAGGAGATGATCCAAACTTTCCTAGCTCAACCAGTCACATCTGAATATGGAATGATTATCAGTATATGGGGGATGATCCAACCTTTCCTAGCTCATCCAGTCACATTTGAGTGCGGACTGAGCATCAGTATATGGGATATGATCCAACATTTCCTAGCTCATCCGGTCACATCTCAATGGTGACGGAGCATCAGTGCATGGGGGTTGATCCAACTTTTCCTAGCTCATCCAGTCAAATCTGAATGATAGCTGCTGATCCGTTTCTTAGCTCGTGTGTATGTGGACTGATTATCAGTGCATGGGGGTTGATCCAACTTTTCCTAGCTCATCCAGTCAAATCTGAATGACAGCTGCTGATCCGTTTCTTTGATCGTGTGAATGTGAACTGACCATAAGTGCATCCAACCTTTCTCAGCTCATCCAGAGACATTTGAATGTTGAATGATTATCAGTATACGGGGGATGATCTAACCTTTCCTAGTGTATCAGGTCACATCTGAATGAGGACGGATTATGTGCATGGGGAATGATCCAACCTTCCGTGGCGCATCTGGTCACATCTGAATATGGACTGATTATCAGTGTATGGCGGATGATCCAGCCTTTTCTAGCTCATCAGGTCACATCTGAATATATGTGGGGATGATACAACCTTTGCTATCTCATCTGAATGTGGATTGATTATCAGTGTGTGGGGGATGGTTCAACCTTTCCGCACTCTTCCGGTCACATCTGAATGATGATCAGTGTATCAACTGATTATCAGTGTTTGGGGGGATGATTCAATCTTTCCTAGCTCATCAAGTCACATCTGAATGTGGATTTTCATTATATAGGGGATGATCCAACCTTTCCTAGCTCATCAGGTCACATCTGAATGTGGGCTGATTATCAGTGTATGGGGGATGATCCAACCTTTCCTAGCTCATCAAGTCACATCTGAATGTGGATTATCATTATAAAGGGGATGATCCAACCTTTCCTAGCTCATCAGTTCAAATCTGAATGTGGACTGATTATCAGTATATGGGGGATGATCCGACCTTTCCTAGCTCATCAAGTCACATCTGAATGTGGTTTGATTATCAGTGTATGGAGGAGGATTCAACCTTTCCTAGCTCATCAGGTCAAATCTGAATGTGGTCTGATTATCAGTATATGGGTGATGATCCAACCTTTCCTAGCTCATCGAGTCACATTTGAATGTGGACTGATTATCAGTGCATAAGGGATGATCCAACCTTTCCTAGCTCATCTGGTCACATCTGAATGTGGACTGATTATCAGTGTGTGGGAGATGATCCAACCTTTCCTAGCTCATCGGGTCACATTTGAATGTGGACTGATTATCAGTGCATGGGGGATGATCCATCCTTTCCTAGCTCATCTAGTCAAATCTGAATGATAGCTGCTGATCCAACGTTTCTTATCGCGTGTGAATGTGGACTGATTATCATTGTATGGTCGATGATCGAATCTTTCCTAGCTCATCAGTTTTTCCCATTTTCAATGTCTGTTTTCAATGTTCTATTTTTCAAGGCTATACCAAGGCCTTGAATCATAAATTGTCATTCTCAAAGTAGTGTACGAACCCTGATAGTAGCTAGATGGATGTGAACCGAGGAGCTGTGTAAAGATTATCCATTGTTCTATGTCATCCAATAGCATCTGAATGTGGTTTGGTTATCTGTGTATGGAAGATGATTTTAGGTTTAGTAGAGCAATCAAACTGAGTAGATGTATGGGGGATGTATGGAAGATGGGTTAAGAGTTCCTATTTTCCTGGGGAAAATTCAGGGTTTTCCAACTCAATCCGTCTTTTCTGAGCATACACCGAGTATCAGTGTGTGGAAAATGATTTGGTAGGTTTAATATGTTCCCCCTAACCGACTATAAGTTCATGGAAATATTGGTATACAGAGGAAAATTCAAGGTGATCCAACTCAATTCATCTCATCTAAGCGAAAACTGATCATCATGGTATGGAGAATGATCCAAGGTTTTCTAGCTCATTTAAGTATTGACAGGATAACACTTACAGGGGACGATCCATCGTTTCCTAGATCAGTCCGTCTCCCCTTAATGAAAACTAATTATCAGGGTATGGAGAATGATCCACGATTTTCTAGCTCTTCCAGTCTCATCTGAGTGTAGATGAATTAGATCTAACCTTTCCAAGCTCAATCCGCCTCATCTTTATGCAAACTAGTTACCAGTGTATGAAAGAGGATTCAAGGTTTACTAGCTCATGTCAAACATGGATGTGGATTGATTATCAGTGTATGGGGAATGATCCAGTTAACACATTTGAATGCGGACTAGGGATGATCCCTCCGTTCCCAACTCATTAGGTCACATCTGAATGTGGACTGATTATCAGTGTATGGGGAATGATCCAGTTAACACATTTGAATGCGGACTAGGGATGATCCCTGCATTCCCAACTCATCAGGTCACATCTGAATGTGGACTGATTATTAGTGTATGGGTGTTGATCCAACATTTTCTAGCTCATCAGGTTACTTATGAAAGTAGATTAATTTTCATTGCATGGCAGATGATTCAACTTTTCCTAGCTCATCAGGTCGCATCTGAATGTGAGTTGAGCATCATTGCATGGGGATGATCCAAACTTTCCCAGCTCAACTGGTCACATCTGAATGTGGACTGTTATCAGTGTAAGGAGGATGATCCAACCTTTCTTCACTCATCCGGTCACATCTCAATGTGGACTGAGCATCAGTGCATGGGGGATGATCCAATCTTTTCTCACTCATCCAATCACATCTAAATATGCACTGATTATTAGTATATGGGGGATGGTCCAACCTTTCCTGAGCCTCAGTGCATAGCTGATGATCCAATGGTTCCTAATTCATGTGAATGCGAACTGATTATCAGTTTATGGGCGATGGTCCAACCTTTCCTAGCTCATTAGGTCACATCTGAATGTGGACTGATTATCAGTGCATGGGCACTGAATGTTGACTGAGCATCAGTACATGGGGGATGATCCAAACATTCCTAGATCATCTGAATGTGGACTGATTATCAGTGCATGGGAGATTATCCAACCTTTCCTAGCTCATCAGGACCATTTTCAAGGTCGGTTTTCAATGTTCTCTATTTTTCAAGGCTATTCAAGGCCTTGGATTCTAAATTGTCATTTTTAAGGCTTTCAAAGTAGTGTACGAACTCGGCGAGTACCTAGATTGATGTGAACCGAGCAGCTGTGTAAAGATTATCCATTGTTCTATGTCATCAAATAGCATCTGGACGTGGTTTGGTTATCCACGAAACAGCTCACCAATTACCAATATACCAGTTGTCAGAGCATTTCCATCACAGCTCTCTATATTTGTATCTAATACCCCTTATGCCGGTGCTAGGGGCTGTGTGGTCATATTATCCAAGTTGCCACATGAACAGGTACAATAAAAGCGTACCTGAGATACAACATATATCACGAATCGTTAGATTCTTGATATGTGCTTTAGAATAGTTTAACCGGAAGACTATACTGTGAAGTCATGTGACTGTCAGTATGTCGGCACCTCTTCCCACATCCCTTATATGTGTTGTAATTTTTACCTGTATATGGCGAGATTCTGCTGGTGGACGTTTCGTCCCCGAGGCCCACCCCCTGTACAGAACTTTTGGTCTTTGATATGTTGGCATTTGTGGGAAGTTGATGCTGGGTCGACATCGGGCCTTACAGACTAGTCTTTTGTGTCAAATGCCGTCATTTTCATCGGACGACGATACAGCTCACCAATCCCCAATGAAGAATGATGTATGATTTCGAGCTCACCCAGTCAGATTTAATGTATACTGCGTATCAGTTCATAGAAATATTAGTATAATTGAGGAAAGTCCAAGGTGTTCCAACTTAATCCATCTAATCTGAACGAAAACTGATTATCAGGGTATGGAGAAGATTTTCTAGCTCTTCCAGTCTCACCCCGAGTGTTGATGAAATAGATGTAACCTTTCCTAGCTCAATCCATGTCACCTTTCTGCTAACTTGTTACCAGTGTATGGAAGATGATTCAAGGTCTCCTGGCTCATCAGGTCAAATCTGAATGTCGACTGATTATCAGTATATGGAGAAAGATCCAACCTTTCCTAGCTCATCAGGTCACATCTGAATGTCGACTGATTATCAGTATATGGAGAAAGATCCAACCTTTCCTAGCTCATCAGGTCAAATCTGAATGTCGACTCATTATCAGTATATGGAGAAAGATCCAACCTTTCCTAGCTCATCAGGTCAAATCTGAATGTCGACTCATTATCAGTATATGGAGAAAGATCCAACCTTTCCTAGCTCATCAGGTCAAATCTGAATGTCGACTGATTATCAGTATATGGAGAAAGATCCAACCTTTCCTGGCTCATCAGGTCAAATCTGAATGTCGACTGATTATCAGTATATGGGGAATGATCTAACCGTTCATAGCTCATCCAGTCACATCTGAATGTCGACTCATTATCAGTATATGGAGAAAGATCCAACCTTTCCTAGCTCATCAGGTCACATCTGAATGTCGACTGATTATCAGTATATGGGGAATGATCTAACCGTTCATAGCTCATCCAGTCACATCTGAATGTCGACTCATTATCAGTATATGGAGAAAGATCCAACCTTTCCTAGCTCATCAGGTCACATCTGAATGTCGACTGATTATCAGTATATGGGGAATGATCTAACCGTTCATAGCTCATCCAGTCACATCTGAATGTCGACTCATTATCAGTATATGGAGAAAGATCCAACCTTTCCTAGCTCATCAGGTCACATCTGAATGTCGACTGATTATCAGTATATGGGGAATGATCTAACCGTTCATAGCTCATCCAGTCACATCTGAATGTCGACTCATTATCAGTATATGGAGAAAGATCCAACCTTTCCTAGCTCATCAGGTCACATCTGAATGTCGACTGATTATCAGTATATGGGGAATGATCTAACCGTTCATAGCTCATCCAGTCACATCTGAATGTCGACTCATTATCAGTATATGGAGAAAGATCCAACCTTTCCTAGCTCATCAGGTCACATCTGAATGTGGACTGATTATCAGTATATGGGGAATGATCTAACCGTTCATAGCTCATCCAGTCACATCTGAATGTGGACTGATTATCAGTATATGGCGGATGATACAATCTTTCCTAGCTCATCCAGCCACATCTGAATGTGGACTGATTATCAGTATGTGGCGGATGATACAATCTTTCCTAGTTCATCCAGTCACATCTGAATGTGGACTGATTATCAGTATGTGGGAGATGATCCAGCCTTTCTCAGCTCATCCGGTCACATCTCAATGGTGACTGAGCATCAGTGCAATGGGGGATGATCCAACTTTTCCTAGCTCATCCAGTCAAATCTGAATGATAGCTGCTGATCCGTTTCTTAGCTCGTCTGAATGTGGACTGATTATAAGTATATGGGGGATGATCCAACCATTCATAGCTCATCCAGTCACATCGGAATGTGGACTGACAATAAGTGCATGGGGGATGATCCAACCTTTCCTATCTCATTAGGTCACCTCTGAATATGCACAGATTATCAGTATATGTGGGATGATCTAACCTTTCTTAGTGCAAATGGTCACATCTGAATTGGATTATCAGTATATGGGGGACGATTCAACCTTTCCTAGCTCATCATGTCACATCTGAATATATGTGGGGATGATACAACCTTTGCTAGCTCATCTGAATGTGGATTATCAGTGTGTGGGGGATGGTCCAACCTTTCCTCACTCGTCCGGTCTCATCTGAATGATGATCAGTGTATCAAATGATTATCAGTGTATGGGGGAATGATTCAACCTTTCCTAGCTCATCTGAATGTGGATTATCAGTATATGGGGGAATGATTCAATCTTTCCTAGCTCATCTGGTCGCATCTGAATGTGGATTATCAGTATATGGGGGAATGATTCAACCTTTCCTAGCTCATCTGAATGTGGATTATCAGTATATGGGGGAATGATTCAACCTTTCCTAGCTCATCTGGTCGCATCTGAATGTGGATTATCAGTATATGGGGGAATGATTCAACCTTTCCTAGCTCATCTGGTCGCATCTGAATGTGGATTATTAGTATATGGGGGAATGATTCAACCTTTCCCAGCTCATCTGGTCACATCTGAATGTGGATTATCAGTATATGGGGGAATGATTCAACCTTCCCTAGGTCATCTGGTCACATCTGAATGTGGATTATCAGTATATGGGGGAATGATTCAACCTTTCCTAGGTCATCTGGTCACATCTGAATGTGAATTATCAGTATATGGGGGAATGATTCAACCTTTCCTAGGTCATCTGGTCACATCTGAATGTGAATTATCAGTATATGGGGGAATGATTCAACCTTTCCTAGGTCATCTGGTCACATCTGAATGTGGATTATCAGTATATGGGGGAATGATTCAACCTTTCCTAGGTCATCTGGTCACATCTGAATGTGGATTATCAGTATATGGGGGAATGATTCAACCTTTCCTAGGTCATCTGGTCACATCTGAATGTGGATTATCAGTATATGGGGGAATGATTCAACCTTTCCTAGGTCATCTGGTCACATCTGAATGTGGATTATCAGTATATGGGGGAATGATTCAACCTTTCCTAGGTCATCTGGTCACATCTGAATGTGGATTATCAGTATATGGGGGAATGATTCAACCTTTCCTAGGTCATCTGGTCACATCTGAATGTGGATTATCAGTATATGGGGGAATGATTCAACCTTTCCTAGCTCATCTGGTCACATCTGAATGTGGATTATCAGTATATGGGGGAATGATTCAACCTTTCCTAGCTCATCTGAATGTGGATTATCAGTATATGGGGGAATGATTCAACCTTTCCTAGCTCATCTGGTCACATCTGAATGTGGATTATCAGTATATGGGGGAATGATTCAACCTTTCCTAGCTCATCTGGTCACATCTGAATGTGGATTATCAGTATATGGGGGAATGATTCAACCTTTCCTAGGTCATCTGGTCACATCTGAATGTGGATTATCAGTATATGGGGGAATGATTCAACCTTTCCTAGGTCATCTGGTCACATCTGAATGTGGATTATCAGTATATGGGGGAATGATTCAACCTTTCCTAGGTCATCTGGTCACATCTGAATGTGGATTATCAGTATATGGGGGAATGATTCAACCTTTCCTAGCTCATCTGGTCACATCTGAATGTGGATTATCAGTATATGGGGGAATGATTCAACCTTTCCTAGCTCATCTGAATGTGGATTATCAGTATATGGGGGAATGATTCAACCTTTCCTAGCTCATCTGGTCACATCTGAATGTGGATTATCAGTATATGGGGGAATGATTCAACCTTTCCTAGCTCAGCTGGTCACATCTGAATGTGGACCGAGCATCAGTGCATGGGGAATGATTCAACCTTTCCTAGCCCACCTGAATGTGGACTGATTATCAGTGTATGGGGGATAATCCAACCTATCCTGGGTATCAGGTCACATCTGAATGTGGACTGATTACCAAGTGTATGGGGGATGATCCAACCTTTCCTAGCTCATCAAGTCACATCTGAATGTGGACTGATTATCAGTGTATGGAGGAGGATTCAACCTTTCCTAGCTCATCTGGTCACATCTGACAGTGATTATCAGTGCATGGGGGATGATCCAACCTTTCCGAGCTCATCGAGTCACATCTGCATGCGGATGGATTATCAGTGTATGGAGGAGAATTCAACCTTTCCTATCTCATCTGGTCACATCTGAATATGAACCGATTATCAGTGCATGGGGGATGATCCATCCTTTCCTAGCTCATCCGGTCACATCTCAATGGTGACTGAGGATCAGTGCATAGGGGATGATCTAACTTTTCCTAGCTCATCCAGTCAAATCTGAATGATAGATGCTGATCCAACGTTTCTTAGCTCATGTGAATGTGGACTGATTACCATTGTATGGGCGATGATCGAACATTTCCTAGCTCATCAGTTTTTCCCATTTTCAATATCTGTTTTCAATGTTCTATTTTTCAAGGCTATTCCAAAGGCCTTGAATTATAAATTGTCATTTTCAAGGCTTTCAAAGTAGTGCACGAACCCGGATAGTAGCTAGATGGATGTGAACCGAGCAGCTGAGTAAAGATCATAAATTGTTCAATGTCATCCAATAGCATCTGAATGTGGTTTGGTTATCCGTGTGATTTAAGGCTTAGTAATGCAATAAAACTGAGTAGATGAATGGGAGATGTATGGCAGATGGGTTAAGATTTCCTAGTTCATACAGTCACATCTAAATGTTGACGAAATATTCGTATACTGGGGGAAATTCAAGGTTTTTCAACTGAATCCGTCTCCTCTGAGCAAACACTGAGTATCAGTGTGTGGAAAATGATCTATGATTTCAGAGCTCACCCAGTCAGGTTTAATATATTCCCCCTAACCGAGTATAAGTTCATGGAAATATTGATATACAGAGGAAGATTCAAGATGTTCCAACTCAATCCATCTCATCTAAACGAAACCTGATCATGGTATGGAAAATGATCCAAGGTTCTCTAGCTCATCCAGTCTCATCTAAGTATTGACGGTATACCACTTTACACGGGATGATCCATCCTTTCTTAAATCAGTCCATCTCACCTTAATGAAAACTGATTATCAGGGTATGGAGAATGATCCAAGGTTATCTAGCTCATCCAGTCTCATCTAAGTATTGACGGTATACCACTTTACACGGGATGATCCATCCTTTCTTAAATCACTCCATCTCACCTTAACGAAAACTGATTATCAGGGTATGGAGAATGATCCACGATTTTCTAGCTCTTCCAGTCTCATCTGAGTGTAGATGGATTAGATCTAACCTTTCCTAGCTCAATCCGTCTCATCTTCATGCAAACTAGTTACCAGTGTATGAAAGAGGATTCAAGGTTTTCTAGCTTCCTGGTCAGATTATCAGTGTACGGGAAATGATCCAGTTAACCCGTTAACACATTTGAATGTGAGCTAGGGATCATCCCTCTGTTCCCCAACTCATCAGATCACATCTGAATGTGGACTGATTATCAGTGTATGGGTGTTGATCCAACATGTCCTAGCTCATCAGGTTACTTATGAATGTGAATTGATTTTCAGTGCATGACAGAAGATTCAACTTTTCCTAGCTCATGAGGTCGCATGTGAATGTGAGTTGAGCATCATTGCATGCGGATGATCCAAACTGTCCTAGCTCAACTGGTCACATCTGAATGTGGACTGTTTATCAGTGTAAGGAGGATGATCCAACCTTTCTTCACTCATCCGGTCACATCTCAATGTGGACTGAGCATCAGTGCATGGGGGATGATCCAATCTTTTCTCACTCATCCAATCACATCTAAATATGCACTGATTATTAGTATATCGGGGATGCTCCAACCTTTCCTGAGCCTCAGTACATAGCTGATGATCCAATGGTTCCTAATTCATGTGAATGTGAACTGATTATCAGTTTATGGGCGATGGTCCAACCTTTCGTAGCTCATTAGGTCACATCTGAATGTGGACTGATTATCAGTGCATGGGCACTGAATGTTGACTGAGCATCAGTACATGGGGGATGATCCAAACATTCCTAGATCATCTGAATGTGGACTGATTATCAGCGCATGGGAAATTATCCAACCTTTCCTAGCTCATCAGGTCCATTTTCAAGGTCGGTTTTCAATGTTCTCTATTTTTCAAGGCTATTCAAGGCCTTGGATTCTAAAATTGTCATTTTTAAGGCTTTCAAAGTAGTGTACGAACTCGGCGAGTACCTATACTAGATTGATGTGAACCGAGCAGCTGTGTAAAGATTATCCATTGTTCTATGTCATCAAATAGCATCTGGACGTGGTTTGGTTATCCACAAAACAGCTCACCAATTACAAATATACGAGTTGTCAGAGCATTTCCATCATAGCTCTCTATATTTGTATCTAATACCGCTAATGCCGGTGCTAGGGGCCGTGTGGTCATATCATCCAAGTTGCCACATGAACAGGTACAATAAAAGCATACCTGAGATACAACATATATGTGCTTTAGAATAGTTTAACCGGAAGACTATACTGTGAAGTCATGTGACTGTCAGTATGTCGGCACCTCTTCCCACATCCCTTATATGTGTTGTAATTTTTACCTGTATATGTACAGACCTTTTGGTCTTTGATATATGTTGGCATTTGTGGGAAGTTGATGCTGGGTCGACATCGGGCCTTACAGACTAGTCTTTTGTGTCAAATGCCGTCATTTTCATCTGACGACGATACAGCTCACCAATCCCCAATGGAGAATGATGTATGATTTCGAGCTCACCCAGTCAGATTTAATGTATACTGCGTATCAGTTCATAGAAATATTAGTATAATTGAGGAAAGTCCAAGGTGTTCCAACTTAATCCATCTAATCTGAACGAAAACTGATTATCAGGGTATGGAGAAGATTTTCTAGCTCTTCCAGTCTCACCCCGAGTGTTGATGAAATAGATGTAACCTTTCCTAGCTCAATCCATGTCACCTTTATGCTAACTTGTTACCAGTGTATGGAAGATGATTCAAGGTCTCCTGGCTCATCAGGTCAAATCTGAATGTCGACTGATTATCAGTATATGGAGAAAGATCCAACCTTTCCTAGCTCATCAGGTCAAATCTGAATGTGGACTGATTATCAGTATATGGAGAAAGATCCAACCTTTCCTGGCTCATCAGGTCACATCTGAATGTGAACTGATTATCAGTATATGGAGAAAGATCCAACCTTTCCTAGCTCATCAGGTCACATCTGAATGTGGACTGATTATCAGTATATGGAGAAAGATCCAACCTTTCCTAGCTCATCAGGTCACATCTGAATGTCTACTGATTATCAGTATATGGAGAAAGATCCAACCTTTCCTAGCTCATCAGGTCACATCTGAATGTGGACTGATTATCAGTATATGGAGAAAGATCCAACCTTTCCTAGCTCATCAGGTCACATCTGAATGTGGACTGATTATCAGTATATGGGGAATGATCTAACCGTTCATAGCTCATCCAGTCACATCTGAATGTGGACTGATTATCAGTATATGGGAATGATCTAACCGTTCCTAGCTCATCCAGTCACATCTGAATGTGGACTGATTATCAGTATGTGGCGGATGATACAATCTTTCCTAGTTCATCCAGTCACATCTGAGTGTGGACTGATTATAAGTATGTGGCGGATGATACAATCTTTCCTAGCTCATCCAGTCACATCTGAGTGTGGACTGATTATAAGTATGTGGCGGATGATACAATCTTTCCTAGCTCATCCAGCCACATCTGAATGTGGACTGATTATCAGTATGTGGCGGATGATACAATCTTTCCTAGTTCATCCAGTCACATCTGAATGTGGACTGATTATCAGTATGTGGGAGATGATCCAGCCTTTCTCAGCTCATCCGGTCACATCTCAATGGTGACTGAGCATCAGTGCAATGGGGGATGATCCAACTTTTCCTAGCTCATCCAGTCAAATCTGAATGATAGCTGCTGATCCGTTTCTTAGCTCGTCTGAATGTGGACTGATTATAAGTATATGGGGGATGATCCAACCATTCATAGCTCATCCAGTCACATCGGAATGTGGACTGACAATAAGTGCATGGGGGATGATCCAACCTTTCCTATCTCATTAGGTCACCTCTGAATATGCACAGATTATCAGTATATGTGGGATGATCTAACCTTTCTTAGTGCATCTGGTCACATCTGAATTGGATTATCAGTATATGGGGGACGATTCAACCTTTCCTAGCTCATCATGTCACATCTGAATATATGTGGGGATGATACAACCTTTGCTAGCTCATCTGAATGTGGATTATCAGTGTGTGGGGGATGGTCCAACCTTTCCTCACTCGTCCGGTCTCATCTGAATGATGATCAGTGTATCAAATGATTATCAGTGTATGGGGGAATGATTCAACCTTTCCTAGCTCATCTGAATGTGGATTATCAGTATATGGGGGAATGATTCAATCTTTCCTAGCTCATCTGGTCGCATCTGAATGTGGATTATCAGTATATGGGGGAATGATTCAACCTTTCCTAGCTCATCTGAATGTGGATTATCAGTATATGGGGGAATGATTCAACCTTTCCTAGCTCATCTGGTCGCATCTGAATGTGGATTATCAGTATATGGGGGAATGATTCAACCTTTCCTAGCTCATCTGGTCGCATCTGAATGTGGATTATTAGTATATGGGGGAATGATTCAACCTTTCCCAGCTCATCTGGTCACATCTGAATGTGGATTATCAGTATATGGGGGAATGATTCAACCTTCCCTAGGTCATCTGGTCACATCTGAATGTGGATTATCAGTATATGGGGGAATGATTCAACCTTTCCTAGGTCATCTGGTCACATCTGAATGTGAATTATCAGTATATGGGGGAATGATTCAACCTTTCCTAGGTCATCTGGTCACATCTGAATGTGGATTATCAGTATATGGGGGAATGATTCAACCTTTCCTAGGTCATCTGGTCACATCTGAATGTGGATTATCAGTATATGGGGGAATGATTCAGCCTTTCCTAGGTCATCTGGTCATCTGAATGTGGATTATCAGTATATGGGGGAATGATTCAACCTTTCCTAGGGTCACATCATGTGATTATCATGATTCAACCTTTCCTAGTATATCAGGGGGAATGATTCAATCCTTTCCTAGCTCATCTGGTCACATCTGAATGTGGATTATCAGTATATGGGGGAATGATTCAACCTTTCCTAGGTCATCTGGTCACATCTGAATGTGGATTATCAGTATATGGGGGAATGATTCAACCTTTCCTAGGTCATCTGGTCACATCTGAATGTGGATTATCAGTATATGGGGGAATGATTCAACCTTTCCTAGGTCATCTGGTCACATCTGAATGTGGATTATCAGTATATGGGGGAATGATTCAGCCTTTCCTAGGTCATCTGGTCACATCTGAATGTGGATTATCAGTATATGGGGGAATGATTCAACCTTTCCTAGGTCATCTGGTCACATCTGAATGTGGATTATCAGTATATGGGGGAATGATTCAACCTTTCCTAGCTCATCTGGTCACATCTGAATGTGGATTATCAGTATATGGGGGAATGATTCAACCTTTCCTAGCTCATCTGAATGTGGATTATCAGTATATGGGGGAATGATTCAACCTTTCCTAGCTCATCTGGTCACATCTGAATGTGGATTATCAGTATATGGGGGAATGATTCAACCTTTCCTAGCTCATCTGGTCACATCTGAATGTGGATTATCAGTATATGGGGGAATGATTCAACCTTTCCTAGCTCAGCTGGTCACATCTGAATGTGGACCGAGCATCAGTGCATGGGGAATGATTCAACCTTTCCTAGCCCACCTGAATGTGGACTGATTATCAGTGTATGGGGGATAATCCAACCTATCCTGGGTATCAGGTCACATCTGAATGTGGACTGATTACCAAGTGTATGGGGGATGATCCAACCTTTCCTAGCTCATCAAGTCACATCTGAATGTGGACTGATTATCAGTGTATGGAGGAGGATTCAACCTTTCCTAGCTCATCTGGTCACATCTGACAGTGATTATCAGTGCATGGGGGATGATCCAACCTTTCCGAGCTCATCGAGTCACATCTGCATGCGGATGGATTATCAGTGTATGGAGGAGAATTCAACCTTTCCTATCTCATCTGGTCACATCTGAATATGAACCGATTATCAGTGCATGGGGGATGATCCATCCTTTCCTAGCTCATCCGGTCACATCTCAATGGTGACTGAGGATCAGTGCATAGGGGATGATCTAACTTTTCCTAGCTCATCCAGTCAAATCTGAATGATAGATGCTGATCCAACGTTTCTTAGCTCATGTGAATGTGGACTGATTACCATTGTATGGGCGATGATCGAACATTTCCTAGCTCATCAGTTTTTCCCATTTTCAATATCTGTTTTCAATGTTCTATTTTTCAAGGCTATTCCAAAGGCCTTGAATTATAAATTGTCATTTTCAAGGCTTTCAAAGTAGTGCACGAACCCGGATAGTAGCTAGATGGATGTGAACCGAGCAGCTGAGTAAAGATCATAAATTGTTCAATGTCATCCAATAGCATCTGAATGTGGTTTGGTTATCCGTGTGATTTAAGGCTTAGTAATGCAATAAAACTGAGTAGATGAATGGGAGATGTATGGCAGATGGGTTAAGATTTCCTAGTTCATACAGTCACATCTAAATGTTGACGAAATATTCGTATACTGGGGGAAATTCAAGGTTTTTCAACTGAATCCGTCTCCTCTGAGCAAACACTGAGTATCAGTGTGTGGAAAATGATCTATGATTTCAGAGCTCACCCAGTCAGGTTTAATATATTCCCCCTAACCGAGTATAAGTTCATGGAAATATTGATATACAGAGGAAGATTCAAGATGTTCCAACTCAATCCATCTCATCTAAACGAAACCTGATCATGGTATGGAAAATGATCCAAGGTTCTCTAGCTCATCCAGTCTCATCTAAGTATTGACGGTATACCACTTTACACGGGATGATCCATCCTTTCTTAAATCAGTCCATCTCACCTTAATGAAAACTGATTATCAGGGTATGGAGAATGATCCAAGGTTATCTAGCTCATCCAGTCTCATCTAAGTATTGACGGTATACCACTTTACACGGGATGATCCATCCTTTCTTAAATCACTCCATCTCACCTTAACGAAAACTGATTATCAGGGTATGGAGAATGATCCACGATTTTCTAGCTCTTCCAGTCTCATCTGAGTGTAGATGGATTAGATCTAACCTTTCCTAGCTCAATCCGTCTCATCTTCATGCAAACTAGTTACCAGTGTATGAAAGAGGATTCAAGGTTTTCTAGCTTCCTGGTCAGATTATCAGTGTACGGGAAATGATCCAGTTAACCCGTTAACACATTTGAATGTGAGCTAGGGATCATCCCTCTGTTCCCCAACTCATCAGATCACATCTGAATGTGGACTGATTATCAGTGTATGGGTGTTGATCCAACATGTCCTAGCTCATCAGGTTACTTATGAATGTGAATTGATTTTCAGTGCATGACAGAAGATTCAACTTTTCCTAGCTCATGAGGTCGCATGTGAATGTGAGTTGAGCATCATTGCATGCGGATGATCCAAACTGTCCTAGCTCAACTGGTCACATCTGAATGTGGACTGTTTATCAGTGTAAGGAGGATGATCCAACCTTTCTTCACTCATCCGGTCACATCTCAATGTGGACTGAGCATCAGTGCATGGGGGATGATCCAATCTTTTCTCACTCATCCAATCACATCTAAATATGCACTGATTATTAGTATATCGGGGATGCTCCAACCTTTCCTGAGCCTCAGTACATAGCTGATGATCCAATGGTTCCTAATTCATGTGAATGTGAACTGATTATCAGTTTATGGGCGATGGTCCAACCTTTCGTAGCTCATTAGGTCACATCTGAATGTGGACTGATTATCAGTGCATGGGCACTGAATGTTGACTGAGCATCAGTACATGGGGGATGATCCAAACATTCCTAGATCATCTGAATGTGGACTGATTATCAGTGCATGGGAAATTATCCAACCTTTCCTAGCTCATCAGGTCCATTTTCAAGGTCGGTTTTCAATGTTCTCTATTTTTCAAGGCTATTCAAGGCCTTGGATTCTAAAATTGTCATTTTTAAGGCTTTCAAAGTAGTGTACGAACTCGGCGAGTACCTATACTAGATTGATGTGAACCGAGCAGCTGTGTAAAGATTATCCATTGTTCTATGTCATCAAATAGCATCTGGACGTGGTTTGGTTATCCACAAAACAGCTCACCAATTACAAATATACGAGTTGTCAGAGCATTTCCATCATAGCTCTCTATATTTGTATCTAATACCGCTAATGCCGGTGCTAGGGGCCGTGTGGTCATATCATCCAAGTTGCCACATGAACAGGTACAATAAAAGCATACCTGAGATACAACATATATCACGAATCGTTAAGATTCTTGATATGTGCTTTAGAATAGTTTAACCGGAAGACTATACTGTGAAGTCATGTGACTGTCAGTATGTCGGCACCTCTTCCCACATCCCTTATATGTGTTGTAATTTTTACCTGTATATGTACAGACCTTTTGGTCTTTGATATATGTTGGCATTTGTGGGAAGTTGATGCTGGGTCGACATCGGGCCTTACAGACTAGTCTTTTGTGTCAAATGCCGTCATTTTCATCTGACGACGATACAGCTCACCAATCCCCAATGGAGAATGATGTATGATTTCGAGCTCACCCAGTCAGATTTAATGTATACTGCGTATCAGTTCATAGAAATATTAGTATAATTGAGGAAAGTCCAAGGTGTTCCAACTTAATCCATCTAATCTGAACGAAAACTGATTATCAGGGTATGGAGAAGATTTTCTAGCTCTTCCAGTCTCACCCCGAGTGTTGATGAAATAGATGTAACCTTTCCTAGCTCAATCCATGTCACCTTTATGCTAACTTGTTACCAGTGTATGGAAGATGATTCAAGGTCTCCTGGCTCATCAGGTCAAATCTGAATGTCGACTGATTATCAGTATATGGAGAAAGATCCAACCTTTCCTAGCTCATCAGGTCACATCTGAATGTCGACTGATTATCAGTATATGGAGAAAGATCCAACCTTTCCTGGCTCATCAGGTCACATCTGAATGTCGACTGATTATCAGTATATGGAGAAAGATCCAACCTTTCCTGGCTCATCAGGTCAAATCTGAATGTGGACTGATTATCAGTATATGGAGAAAGATCCAACCTTTCCTGGCTCATCAGGTCACATCTGAATGTGGACTGATTATCAGTATATGGAGAAAGATCCAACCTTTCCTAGCTCATCAGGTCACATCTGAATGTGGACTGATTATCAGTATATGGAGAAAGATCCAACCTTTCCTAGCTCATCAGGTCACATCTGAATGTCTACTGATTATCAGTATATGGAGAAAGATCCAACCTTTCCTAGCTCATCAGGTCACATCTGAATGTGGACTGATTATCAGTATATGGAGAAAGATCCAACCTTTCCTAGCTCATCAGGTCACATCTGAATGTGGACTGATTATCAGTATATGGGGAATGATCTAACCGTTCATAGCTCATCCAGTCACATCTGAATGTGGACTGATTATCAGTATATGGGAATGATCTAACCGTTCCTAGCTCATCCAGTCACATCTGAATGTGGACTGATTATCAGTATGTGGCGGATGATACAATCTTTCCTAGTTCATCCAGTCACATCTGAGTGTGGACTGATTATAAGTATGTGGCGGATGATACAATCTTTCCTAGCTCATCCAGTCACATCTGAGTGTGGACTGATTATAAGTATGTGGCGGATGATACAATCTTTCCTAGCTCATCCAGCCACATCTGAATGTGGACTGATTATCAGTATGTGGCGGATGATACAATCTTTCCTAGTTCATCCAGTCACATCTGAATGTGGACTGATTATCAGTATGTGGGAGATGATCCAGCCTTTCCCAGCTCATCCGGTCACATCTCAATGGTGACTGAGCATCAGTGCAATGGGGGATGATCCAACTTTTCCTAGCTCATCCAGTCAAATCTGAATGATAGCTGCTGATCCGTTTCTTAGCTCGTCTGAATGTGGACTGATTATAAGTATATGGGGGTGATCCAACCATTCATAGCTCATCCAGTCACATCGGAATGTGGACTGACAATAAGTGCATGGGGGATGATCCAACCTTTCCTATCTCATTAGGTCACCTCTGAATATGCACAGATTATCAGTATATGTGGGATGATCTAACCTTTCTTAGTGCATCTGGTCACATCTGAATTGGATTATCAGTATATGGGGGACGATTCAACCTTTCCTAGCTCATCATGTCACATCTGAATATATGTGGGGATGATACAACCTTTGCTAGCTCATCTGAATGTGGATTATCAGTGTGTGGGGGATGGTCCAACCTTTCCTCACTCGTCCGGTTTCATCTGAATGATGATCAGTGTATCAAATGATTATCAGTGTATGGGGCAATGATTCAACCTTTCCTAGCTCATCTGAATGTGGATTATCAGTATATGGGGGAATGATTCAATCTTTCCTAGCTCATCTGGTCGCATCTGAATGTGGATTATCAGTATATGGGGGAATGATTCAACCTTTCCTAGCTCATCTGAATGTGGATTATCAGTATATGGGGGAATGATTCAACCTTTCCTAGCTCATCTGGTCGCATCTGAATGTGGATTATCAGTATATGGGGGAATGATTCAACCTTTCCTAGCTCATCTGGTCACATCTGAATGTGGATTATCAGTATATGGGGGAATGATTCAACCTTTCCTAGGTCATCTGGTCACATCTGAATGTGGATTATCAGTATATGGGGGAATGATTCAACCTTTCCTAGGTCATCTGGTCACATCTGAATGTGGATTATCAGTATATGGGGGAATGATTCAACCTTTCCTAGGTCATCTGGTCACATCTGAATGGGATTATCAGTATATGGGGAATGATTCAGCCTTTCCTAGGTCATCTGGTCACATCTGAATGTGGATTATCAGTATATGGGGGAATGATTCAACCTTTCCTAGGTCATCTGGTCACATCTGAATGTGGATTATCAGTGTATGGGGGAATGATTCAACCTTTCCTAGCTCATCTGAATGTGGATTATCAGTATATGGGGGAATGATTCAACCTTTCCTAGCTCTCATCTGAATGTGGATTATCAGTATATGGGGGAATGATTCAACCTTTCCTAGCTCATCTGGTCACATCTGAATGTGGATTATCAGTATATGGGGGAATGATTCAACCTTTCCTAGCTCAGCTGGTCACATCTGAATGTGGACCGAGCATCAGTGCATGGGGAATGATTCAACCTTTCCTAGCCACCTGAATGTGGACTGATTATCAGTGTATGGGGGATAATCCAACCTATCATGGGTATCAGGTCACATCTGAATGTGGACTGATTACCAAGTGTATGGGGGATGATCCAACCTTTCCTAGCTCATCAAGTCACATCTGAATGTGGACTGATTATCAGTGTATGGAGGAGGATTCAACCTTTCCTAGCTCATCTGGTCACATCTGACAGTGATTATCAGTGCATGGGGGATGATCCAACCTTTCCGAGCTCATCGAGTCACATCTGCATGCGGATGGATTATCAGTGTATGGAGGAGAATTCAACCTTTCCTATCTCATCTGGTCACATCTGAATATGAACCGATTATCAGTGCATGGGGGATGACCCATCCTTTCCTAGCTCATCCGGTCACATCTCAATGGTGACTGAGGATCAGTGCATAGGGGATGATCTAACTTTTCCTAGCTCATCCAGTCAAATCTGAATGATAGATGCTGATCCAACGTTTCTTAGCTCATGTGAATGTGGACTGATTACCATTGTATGGGCGATGATCGAACATTTCCTAGCTCATCAGTTTTTCCCATTTTCAATATCTGTTTTCAATGTTCTATTTTTCAAGGCTATTCCAAAGGCCTTGAATTATAAATTGTCATTTTCAAGGCTTTCAAAGTAGTGCACGAACCCGGATAGTAGCTAGATGGATGTGAACCGAGCAGCTGAGTAAAGATCATAAATTGTTCAATGTCATCCAACAGCATCTGAATGTGGTTTGGTTATCCGTGTGATTTAAGGCTTAGTAATGCAATAAAACTGAGTAGATGAATGGGAGATGTATGGCAGATGGGTTAAGATTTCCTAGTTCATACAGTCACATCTAAATGTTGACGAAATATTCGTATACTGGGGGAAATTCAAGGTTTTTCAACTGAATCCGTCTCCTCTGAGCAAACACTGAGTATCAGTGTGTGGAAAATGATCTATGATTTCAGAGCTCACCCAGTCAGGTTTAATATATTCCCCCTAACCGAGTATAAGTTCATGGAAATATTGATATACAGAGGAAGATTCAAGATGTTCCAACTCAATCCATCTCATCTAAACGAAACCTGATCATGGTATGGAAAATGATCCAAGGTTCTCTAGCTCATCCAGTCTCATCTAAGTATTGACGGTATACCACTTTACACGGGATGATCCATCCTTTCTTAAATCAGTCCATCTCACCTTAATGAAAACTGATTATCAGGGTATGGAGAATGATCCAAGGTTATCTAGCTCATCCAGTCTCATCTAAGTATTGACGGTATACCACTTTACACGGGATGATCCATCCTTTCTTAAATCACTCCATCTCACCTTAACGAAAACTGATTATCAGGGTATGGAGAATGATCCACGATTTTCTAGCTCTTCCAGTCTCATCTGAGTGTAGATGGATTAGATCTAACCTTTCCTAGCTCAATCCGTCTCATCTTCATGCAAACTAGTTACCAGTGTATGAAAGAGGATTCAAGGTTTTCTAGCTTCCTGGTCAGATTATCAGTGTACGGGAAATGATCCAGTTAACCCGTTAACACATTTGAATGTGAGCTAGGGATCATCCCTCTGTTCCCCAACTCATCAGATCACATCTGAATGTGGACTGATTATCAGTGTATGGGTGTTGATCCAACATGTCCTAGCTCATCAGGTTACTTATGAATGTGAATTGATTTTCAGTGCATGACAGAAGATTCAACTTTTCCTAGCTCATGAGGTCGCATGTGAATGTGAGTTGAGCATCATTGCATGCGGATGATCCAAACTGTCCTAGCTCAACTGGTCACATCTGAATGTGGACTGTTTATCAGTGTAAGGAGGATGATCCAACCTTTCTTCACTCATCCGGTCACATCTCAATGTGGACTGAGCATCAGTGCATGGGGGATGATCCAATCTTTTCTCACTCATCCAATCACATCTAAATATGCACTGATTATTAGTATATCGGGGATGCTCCAACCTTTCCTGAGCCTCAGTACATAGCTGATGATCCAATGGTTCCTAATTCATGTGAATGTGAACTGATTATCAGTTTATGGGCGATGGTCCAACCTTTCGTAGCTCATTAGGTCACATCTGAATGTGGACTGATTATCAGTGCATGGGCACTGAATGTTGACTGAGCATCAGTACATGGGGGATGATCCAAACATTCCTAGATCATCTGAATGTGGACTGATTATCAGTGCATGGGAAATTATCCAACCTTTCCTAGCTCATCAGGTCCATTTTCAAGGTCGGTTTTCAATGTTCTCTATTTTTCAAGGCTATTCAAGGCCTTGGATTCTAAAATTGTCATTTTTAAGGCTTTCAAAGTAGTGTACGAAATCGGCGAGTACCTATACTAGATTGATGTGAACCGAGCAGCTGTGTAAAGATTATCCATTGTTCTATGTCATCAAATAGCATCTGGACGTGGTTTGGTTATCCACAAAACAGCTCACCAATTACAAATATACGAGTTGTCAGAGCATTTCCATCATAGCTCTCTATATTTGTATCTAATACCGCTAATGCCGGTGCTAGGGGCCGTGTGGTCATATCATCCAAGTTGCCACATGAACAGGTACAATAAAAGCATACCCGAGATACAATATATATCACGAATCGTTAAGATTCTTGATATGTGCTTTAGAATAGTTTAACCGGAAGACTATACTGTGAAGTCATGTGACTGTCAGTATGTCGGCACCTCTTCCCACATCCCTTATATGTGTTGTAATTTTTACCTGTATATGTACAGACCTTTTGGTCTTTGATATATGTTGGCATTTGTGGGAAGTTGATGCTGGGTCGACATCGGGCCTTACAGACTAGTCTTTTGTGTCAAATGCCGTCATTTTCATCTGACGACGATACAGCTCACCAATCCCCAATGGAGAATGATGTATGATTTCGAGCTCACCCAGTCAGATTTAATGTATACTGCGTATCAGTTCATAGAAATATTAGTATAATTGAGGAAAGTCCAAGGTGTTCCAACTTAATCCATCTAATCTGAACGAAAACTGATTATCAGGGTATGGAGAAGATTTTCTAGCTCTTCCAGTCTCACCCCGAGTGTTGATGAAATAGATGTAACCTTTCCTAGCTCAATCCATGTCACCTTTATGCTAACTTGTTACCAGTGTATGGAAGATGATTCAAGGTCTCCTGGCTCATCAGGTCAAATCTGAATGTCGACTGATTATCAGTATATGGAGAAAGATCCAACCTTTCCTAGCTCATCAGGTCAAATCTGAATGTGGACTGATTATCAGTATATGGAGAAAGATCCAACCTTTCCTGGCTCATCAGGTCACATCTGAATGTGAACTGATTATCAGTATATGGAGAAAGATCCAACCTTTCCTAGCTCATCAGGTCACATCTGAATGTGGACTGATTATCAGTATATGGAGAAAGATCCAACCTTTCCTAGCTCATCAGGTCACATCTGAATGTCTACTGATTATCAGTATATGGAGAAAGATCCAACCTTTCCTAGCTCATCAGGTCACATCTGAATGTGGACTGATTATCAGTATATGGAGAAAGATCCAACCTTTCCTAGCTCATCAGGTCACATCTGAATGTGGACTGATTATCAGTATATGGGGAATGATCTAACCGTTCATAGCTCATCCAGTCACATCTGAATGTGGACTGATTATCAGTATATGGGAATGATCTAACCGTTCCTAGCTCATCCAGTCACATCTGAATGTGGACTGATTATCAGTATGTGGCGGATGATACAATCTTTCCTAGTTCATCCAGTCACATCTGAGTGTGGACTGATTATAAGTATGTGGCGGATGATACAATCTTTCCTAGCTCATCCAGTCACATCTGAGTGTGGACTGATTATAAGTATGTGGCGGATGATACAATCTTTCCTAGCTCATCCAGCCACATCTGAATGTGGACTGATTATCAGTATGTGGCGGATGATACAATCTTTCCTAGTTCATCCAGTCACATCTGAATGTGGACTGATTATCAGTATGTGGGAGATGATCCAGCCTTTCTCAGCTCATCCGGTCACATCTCAATGGTGACTGAGCATCAGTGCAATGGGGGATGATCCAACTTTTCCTAGCTCATCCAGTCAAATCTGAATGATAGCTGCTGATCCGTTTCTTAGCTCGTCTGAATGTGGACTGATTATAAGTATATGGGGGATGATCCAACCATTCATAGCTCATCCAGTCACATCGGAATGTGGACTGACAATAAGTGCATGGGGGATGATCCAACCTTTCCTATCTCATTAGGTCACCTCTGAATATGCACAGATTATCAGTATATGTGGGATGATCTAACCTTTCTTAGTGCATCTGGTCACATCTGAATTGGATTATCAGTATATGGGGGACGATTCAACCTTTCCTAGCTCATCATGTCACATCTGAATATATGTGGGGATGATACAACCTTTGCTAGCTCATCTGAATGTGGATTATCAGTGTGTGGGGGATGGTCCAACCTTTCCTCACTCGTCCGGTCTCATCTGAATGATGATCAGTGTATCAAATGATTATCAGTGTATGGGGGAATGATTCAACCTTTCCTAGCTCATCTGAATGTGGATTATCAGTATATGGGGGAATGATTCAATCTTTCCTAGCTCATTTGATCGCATCTGAATGTGGATTATCAGTATATGGGGGAATGATTCAACCTTTCCTAGCTCATCTGAATGTGGATTATCAGTATATGGGGGAATGATTCAACCTTTCCTAGCTCATCTGGTCGCATCTGAATGTGGATTATCAGTATATGGGGGAATGATTCAACCTTTCCTAGCTCATCTGGTCGCATCTGAATGTGGATTATTAGTATATGGGGGAATGATTCAACCTTTCCCAGCTCATCTGGTCACATCTGAATGTGGATTATCAGTATATGGGGGAATGATTCAACCTTCCCTAGGTCATCTGGTCACATCTGAATGTGGATTATCAGTATATGGGGGAATGATTCAACCTTTCCTAGGTCATCTGGTCACATCTGAATGTGAATTATCAGTATATGGGGGAATGATTCAACCTTTCCTAGGTCATCTGGTCACATCTGAATGTGGATTATCAGTATATGGGGGAATGATTCAACCTTTCCTAGGTCATCTGGTCACATCTGAATGTGGATTATCAGTATATGGGGGAATGATTCAACCTTTCCTAGGTCATCTGGTCACATCTGAATGTGGATTATCAGTATATGGGGAATGATTCAACCCTTTCCTAGGTCATCTGGTCACATCTGAATGTGGATTATCAGTATATGGGGGAATGATTCAACCTTTCCTAGGTCATCTGGTCACATCTGAATGTGGATTATCAGTATATGGGGGAATGATTCAACCTTTCCTAGCTCATCTGGTCGCATCTGAATGTGGATTATCAGTATATGGGGGAATGATTCAACCTTTCCTAGCTCATCTGGTCACATATGAATGTGGATTATCAGTATATGGGGGAATGATTCAACCTTTCCTAGGTCATCTGGTCACATCTGAATGTGGATTATCAGTATATGGGGGAATGATTCAACCTTTCCTAGGTCATCTGGTCACATCTGAATGTGGATTATCAGTATATGGGGGAATGATTCAACCTTTCCTAGGTCATCTGGTCACATCTGAATGTGGATTATCAGTATATGGGGGAATGATTCAGCCTTTCCTAGGTCATCTGGTCACATCTGAATGTGGATTATCAGTATATGGGGGAATGATTCAACCTTTCCTAGGTCATCTGGTCACATCTGAATGTGGATTATCAGTATATGGGGGAATGATTCAACCTTTCCTAGCTCATCTGGTCACATCTGAATGTGGATTATCAGTATATGGGGGAATGATTCAACCTTTCCTAGCTCATCTGAATGTGGATTATCAGTATATGGGGGAATGATTCAACCTTTCCTAGCTCATCTGGTCACATCTGAATGTGGATTATCAGTATATGGGGGAATGATTCAACCTTTCCTAGCTCATCTGGTCACATCTGAATGTGGATTATCAGTATATGGGGGAATGATTCAACCTTTCCTAGCTCAGCTGGTCACATCTGAATGTGGACCGAGCATCAGTGCATGGGGAATGATTCAACCTTTCCTAGCCCACCTGAATGTGGACTGATTATCAGTGTATGGGGGATAATCCAACCTATCCTGGGTATCAGGTCACATCTGAATGTGGACTGATTACCAAGTGTATGGGGGATGATCCAACCTTTCCTAGCTCATCAAGTCACATCTGAATGTGGACTGATTATCAGTGTATGGAGGAGGATTCAACCTTTCCTAGCTCATCTGGTCACATCTGACAGTGATTATCAGTGCATGGGGGATGATCCAACCTTTCCGAGCTCATCGAGTCACATCTGCATGCGGATGGATTATCAGTGTATGGAGGAGAATTCAACCTTTCCTATCTCATCTGGTCACATCTGAATATGAACCGATTATCAGTGCATGGGGGATGATCCATCCTTTCCTAGCTCATCCGGTCACATCTCAATGGTGACTGAGGATCAGTGCATAGGGGATGATCTAACTTTTCCTAGCTCATCCAGTCAAATCTGAATGATAGATGCTGATCCAACGTTTCTTAGCTCATGTGAATGTGGACTGATTACCATTGTATGGGCGATGATCGAACATTTCCTAGCTCATCAGTTTTTCCCATTTTCAATATCTGTTTTCAATGTTCTATTTTTCAAGGCTATTCCAAAGGCCTTGAATTATAAATTGTCATTTTCAAGGCTTTCAAAGTAGTGCACGAACCCGGATAGTAGCTAGATGGATGTGAACCGAGCAGCTGAGTAAAGATCATAAATTGTTCAATGTCATCCAATAGCATCTGAATGTGGTTTGGTTATCCGTGTGATTTAAGGCTTAGTAATGCAATAAAACTGAGTAGATGAATGGGAGATGTATGGCAGATGGGTTAAGATTTCCTAGTTCATACAGTCACATCTAAATGTTGACGAAATATTCGTATACTGGGGGAAATTCAAGGTTTTTCAACTGAATCCGTCTCCTCTGAGCAAACACTGAGTATCAGTGTGTGGAAAATGATCTATGATTTCAGAGCTCACCCAGTCAGGTTTAATATATTCCCCCTAACCGAGTATAAGTTCATGGAAATATTGATATACAGAGGAAGATTCAAGATGTTCCAACTCAATCCATCTCATCTAAACGAAACCTGATCATGGTATGGAAAATGATCCAAGGTTCTCTAGCTCATCCAGTCTCATCTAAGTATTGACGGTATACCACTTTACACGGGATGATCCATCCTTTCTTAAATCAGTCCATCTCACCTTAATGAAAACTGATTATCAGGGTATGGAGAATGATCCAAGGTTATCTAGCTCATCCAGTCTCATCTAAGTATTGACGGTATACCACTTTACACGGGATGATCCATCCTTTCTTAAATCACTCCATCTCACCTTAACGAAAACTGATTATCAGGGTATGGAGAATGATCCACGATTTTCTAGCTCTTCCAGTCTCATCTGAGTGTAGATGGATTAGATCTAACCTTTCCTAGCTCAATCCGTCTCATCTTCATGCAAACTAGTTACCAGTGTATGAAAGAGGATTCAAGGTTTTCTAGCTTCCTGGTCAGATTATCAGTGTACGGGAAATGATCCAGTTAACCCGTTAACACATTTGAATGTGAGCTAGGGATCATCCCTCTGTTCCCCAACTCATCAGATCACATCTGAATGTGGACTGATTATCAGTGTATGGGTGTTGATCCAACATGTCCTAGCTCATCAGGTTACTTATGAATGTGAATTGATTTTCAGTGCATGACAGAAGATTCAACTTTTCCTAGCTCATGAGGTCGCATGTGAATGTGAGTTGAGCATCATTGCATGCGGATGATCCAAACTGTCCTAGCTCAACTGGTCACATCTGAATGTGGACTGTTTATCAGTGTAAGGAGGATGATCCAACCTTTCTTCACTCATCCGGTCACATCTCAATGTGGACTGAGCATCAGTGCATGGGGGATGATCCAATCTTTTCTCACTCATCCAATCACATCTAAATATGCACTGATTATTAGTATATCGGGGATGCTCCAACCTTTCCTGAGCCTCAGTACATAGCTGATGATCCAATGGTTCCTAATTCATGTGAATGTGAACTGATTATCAGTTTATGGGCGATGGTCCAACCTTTCGTAGCTCATTAGGTCACATCTGAATGTGGACTGATTATCAGTGCATGGGCACTGAATGTTGACTGAGCATCAGTACATGGGGGATGATCCAAACATTCCTAGATCATCTGAATGTGGACTGATTATCAGTGCATGGGAAATTATCCAACCTTTCCTAGCTCATCAGGTCCATTTTCAAGGTCGGTTTTCAATGTTCTCTATTTTTCAAGGCTATTCAAGGCCTTGGATTCTAAAATTGTCATTTTTAAGGCTTTCAAAGTAGTGTACGAACTCGGCGAGTACCTATACTAGATTGATGTGAACCGAGCAGCTGTGTAAAGATTATCCATTGTTCTATGTCATCAAATAGCATCTGGACGTGGTTTGGTTATCCACAAAACAGCTCACCAATTACAAATATACGAGTTGTCAGAGCATTTCCATCATAGCTCTCTATATTTGTATCTAATACCGCTAATGCCGGTGCTAGGGGCCGTGTGGTCATATCATCCAAGTTGCCACATGAACAGGTACAATAAAAGCATACCTGAGATACAACATATATCACGAATCGTTAAGATTCTTGATATGTGCTTTAGAATAGTTTAACCGGAAGACTATACTGTGAAGTCATGTGACTGTCAGTATGTCGGCACCTCTTCCCACATCCCTTATATGTGTTGTAATTTTTACCTGTATATGTACAGACCTTTTGGTCTTTGATATATGTTGGCATTTGTGGGAAGTTGATGCTGGGTCGACATCGGGCCTTACAGACTAGTCTTTTGTGTCAAATGCCGTCATTTTCATCTGACGACGATACAGCTCACCAATCCCCAATGGAGAATGATGTATGATTTCGAGCTCACCCAGTCAGATTTAATGTATACTGCGTATCAGTTCATAGAAATATTAGTATAATTGAGGAAAGTCCAAGGTGTTCCAACTTAATCCATCTAATCTGAACGAAAACTGATTATCAGGGTATGGAGAAGATTTTCTAGCTCTTCCAGTCTCACCCCGAGTGTTGATGAAATAGATGTAACCTTTCCTAGCTCAATCCATGTCACCTTTATGCTAACTTGTTACCAGTGTATGGAAGATGATTCAAGGTCTCCTGGCTCATCAGGTCAAATCTGAATGTCGACTGATTATCAGTATATGGAGAAAGATCCAACCTTTCCTAGCTCATCAGGTCACATCTGAATGTCGACTGATTATCAGTATATGGAGAAAGATCCAACCTTTCCTGGCTCATCAGGTCACATCTGAATGTCGACTGATTATCAGTATATGGAGAAAGATCCAACCTTTCCTGGTTCATCAGGTCAAATCTGAATGTGGACTGATTATCAGTATATGGAGAAAGATCCAACCTTTCCTGGCTCATCAGGTCACATCTGAATGTGGACTGATTATCAGTATATGGAGAAAGATCCAACCTTTCCTAGCTCATCAGGTCACATCTGAATGTGGACTGATTATCAGTATATGGAGAAAGATCCAACCTTTCCTAGCTCATCAGGTCACATCTGAATGTCTACTGATTATCAGTATATGGAGAAAGATCCAACCTTTCCTAGCTCATCAGGTCACATCTGAATGTGGACTGATTATCGGTATATGGAGAAAGATCCAACCTTTCCTAGCTCATCAGGTCACATCTGAATGTGGACTGATTATCAGTATATGGGGAATGATCTAACCGTTCATAGCTCATCCAGTCACATCTGAATGTGGACTGATTATCAGTATATGGGAATGATCTAACCGTTCCTAGCTCATCCAGTCACATCTGAATGTGGACTGATTATCAGTATGTGGCGGATGATACAATCTTTCCTAGTTCATCCAGTCACATCTGAGTGTGGACTGATTATAAGTATGTGGCGGATGATACAATCTTTCCTAGCTCATCCAGTCACATCTGAGTGTGGACTGATTATAAGTATGTGGCGGATGATACAATCTTTCCTAGCTCATCCAGCCACATCTGAATGTGGACTGATTATCAGTATGTGGCGGATGATACAATCTTTCCTAGTTCATCCAGTCACATCTGAATGTGGACTGATTATCAGTATGTGGGAGATGATCCAGCCTTTCCCAGCTCATCCGGTCACATCTCAATGGTGACTGAGCATCAGTGCAATGGGGGATGATCCAACTTTTCCTAGCTCATCCAGTCAAATCTGAATGATAGCTGCTGATCCGTTTCTTAGCTCGTCTGAATGTGGACTGATTATAAGTATATGGGGGGTGATCCAACCATTCATAGCTCATCCAGTCACATCGGAATGTGGACTGACAATAAGTGCATGGGGGATGATCCAACCTTTCCTATCTCATTAGGTCACCTCTGAATATGCACAGATTATCAGTATATGTGGGATGATCTAACCTTTCTTAGTGCATCTGGTCACATCTGAATTGGATTATCAGTATATGGGGGACGATTCAACCTTTCCTAGCTCATCATGTCACATCTGAATATATGTGGGGATGATACAACCTTTGCTAGCTCATCTGAATGTGGATTATCAGTGTGTGGGGGATGGTCCAACCTTTCCTCACTCGTCCGGTTTCATCTGAATGATGATCAGTGTATCAAATGATTATCAGTGTATGGGGCAATGATTCAACCTTTCCTAGCTCATCTGAATGTGGATTATCAGTATATGGGGGAATGATTCAATCTTTCCTAGCTCATCTGGTCGCATCTGAATGTGGATTATCAGTATATGGGGGAATGATTCAACCTTTCCTAGCTCATCTGAATGTGGATTATCAGTATATGGGGGAATGATTCAACCTTTCCTAGCTCATCTGGTCGCATCTGAATGTGGATTATCAGTATATGGGGGAATGATTCAACCTTTCCTAGCTCATCTGGGTCACATCTGAATGTGGATTATCAGTATATGGGGGAATGATTCAACCTTTCCTAGGTCATCTGGTCACATCTGAATGTGGATTATCAGTATATGGGGGAATGATTCAACCTTTCCTAGGTCATCTGGTCACATCTGAATGTGGATTATCAGTATATGGGGGAATGATTCAACCTTTCCTAGGTCATCTGGTCACATCTGAATGTGGATTATCAGTATATGGGGGAATGATTCAACCTTTCCTAGGTCATCTGGTCACATCTGAATGTGGATTATCAGTATATGGGGGAATGATTCAACCTTTCCTAGGTCATCTGGTCACATCTGAATGTGGATTATCAGTATATGGGGGAATGATTCAACCTTTCCTAGCTCATCTGGTCACATCTGAATGTGGATTATCAGTATATGGGGGAATGATTCAACCTTTCCTAGCTCATCTGAATGTGGATTATCAGTATATGGGGGAATGATTCAACCTTTCCTAGCTCATCTGGTCACATCTGAATGTGGATTATCAGTATATGGGGGAATGATTCAACCTTTCCTAGCTCAGCTGGTCACATCTGAATGTGGACCGAGCATCAGTGCATGGGGAATGATTCAACCTTTCCTAGTCCACCTGAATGTGGACTGATTATCAGTGTATGGGGGATAATCCAACCTATCATGGGTATCAGGTCACATCTGAATGTGGACTGATTACCAAGTGTATGGGGGATGATCCAACCTTTCCTAGCTCATCAAGTCACATCTGAATGTGGACTGATTATCAGTGTATGGAGGAGGATTCAACCTTTCCTAGCTCATCTGGTCACATCTGACAGTGATTATCAGTGCATGGGGGATGATCCAACCTTTCCGAGCTCATCGAGTCACATCTGCATGCGGATGGATTATCAGTGTATGGAGGAGAATTCAACCTTTCCTATCTCATCTGGTCACATCTGAATATGAACCGATTATCAGTGCATGGGGGATGATCCATCCTTTCCTAGCTCATCCGGTCACATCTCAATGGTGACTGAGGATCAGTGCATAGGGGATGATCTAACTTTTCCTAGCTCATCCAGTCAAATCTGAATGATAGATGCTGATCCAACGTTTCTTAGCTCATGTGAATGTGGACTGATTACCATTGTATGGGCGATGATCGAACATTTCCTAGCTCATCAGTTTTTCCCATTTTCAATATCTGTTTTCAATGTTCTATTTTTCAAGGCTATTCCAAAGGCCTTGAATTATAAATTGTCATTTTCAAGGCTTTCAAAGTAGTGCACGAACCCGGATAGTAGCTAGATGGATGTGAACCGAGCAGCTGAGTAAAGATCATAAATTGTTCAATGTCATCCAATAGCATCTGAATGTGGTTTGGTTATCCGTGTGATTTAAGGCTTAGTAATGCAATAAAACTGAGTAGATGAATGGGAGATGTATGGCAGATGGGTTAAGATTTCCTAGTTCATACAGTCACATCTAAATGTTGACGAAATATTCGTATACTGGGGGAAATTCAAGGTTTTTCAACTGAATCCGTCTCCTCTGAGCAAACACTGAGTATCAGTGTGTGGAAAATGATCTATGATTTCAGAGCTCACCCAGTCAGGTTTAATATATTCCCCCTAACCGAGTATAAGTTCATGGAAATATTGATATACAGAGGAAGATTCAAGATGTTCCAACTCAATCCATCTCATCTAAACGAAACCTGATCATGGTATGGAAAATGATCCAAGGTTCTCTAGCTCATCCAGTCTCATCTAAGTATTGACGGTATACCACTTTACACGGGATGATCCATCCTTTCTTAAATCAGTCCATCTCACCTTAATGAAAACTGATTATCAGGGTATGGAGAATGATCCAAGGTTATCTAGCTCATCCAGTCTCATCTAAGTATTGACGGTATACCACTTTACACGGGATGATCCATCCTTTCTTAAATCACTCCATCTCACCTTAACGAAAACTGATTATCAGGGTATGGAGAATGATCCACGATTTTCTAGCTCTTCCAGTCTCATCTGAGTGTAGATGGATTAGATCTAACCTTTCCTAGCTCAATCCGTCTCATCTTCATGCAAACTAGTTACCAGTGTATGAAAGAGGATTCAAGGTTTTCTAGCTTCCTGGTCAGATTATCAGTGTACGGGAAATGATCCAGTTAACCCGTTAACACATTTGAATGTGAGCTAGGGATCATCCCTCTGTTCCCCAACTCATCAGATCACATCTGAATGTGGACTGATTATCAGTGTATGGGTGTTGATCCAACATGTCCTAGCTCATCAGGTTACTTATGAATGTGAATTGATTTTCAGTGCATGACAGAAGATTCAACTTTTCCTAGCTCATGAGGTCGCATGTGAATGTGAGTTGAGCATCATTGCATGCGGATGATCCAAACTGTCCTAGCTCAACTGGTCACATCTGAATGTGGACTGTTTATCAGTGTAAGGAGGATGATCCAACCTTTCTTCACTCATCCGGTCACATCTCAATGTGGACTGAGCATCAGTGCATGGGGGATGATCCAATCTTTTCTCACTCATCCAATCACATCTAAATATGCACTGATTATTAGTATATCGGGGATGCTCCAACCTTTCCTGAGCCTCAGTACATAGCTGATGATCCAATGGTTCCTAATTCATGTGAATGTGAACTGATTATCAGTTTATGGGCGATGGTCCAACCTTTCGTAGCTCATTAGGTCACATCTGAATGTGGACTGATTATCAGTGCATGGGCACTGAATGTTGACTGAGCATCAGTACATGGGGGATGATCCAAACATTCCTAGATCATCTGAATGTGGACTGATTATCAGTGCATGGGAAATTATCCAACCTTTCCTAGCTCATCAGGTCCATTTTCAAGGTCGGTTTTCAATGTTCTCTATTTTTCAAGGCTATTCAAGGCCTTGGATTCTAAAATTGTCATTTTTAAGGCTTTCAAAGTAGTGTACGAACTCGGCGAGTACCTATACTAGATTGATGTGAACCGAGCAGCTGTGTAAAGATTATCCATTGTTCTATGTCATCAAATAGCATCTGGACGTGGTTTGGTTATCCACAAAACAGCTCACCAATTACAAATATACGAGTTGTCAGAGCATTTCCATCATAGCTCTCTATATTTGTATCTAATACCGCTAATGCCGGTGCTAGGGGCCGTGTGGTCATATCATCCAAGTTGCCACATGAACAGGTACAATAAAAGCATACCCGAGATACAATATATATCACGAATCGTTAAGATTCTTGATATGTGCTTTAGAATAGTTTAACCGGAAGACTATACTGTGAAGTCATGTGACTGTCAGTATGTCGGCACCTCTTCCCACATCCCTTATATGTGTTGTAATTTTTACCTGTATATGTACAGACCTTTTGGTCTTTGATATATGTTGGCATTTGTGGGAAGTTGATGCTGGGTCGACATCGGGCCTTACAGACTAGTCTTTTGTGTCAAATGCCGTCATTTTCATCTGACGACGATACAGCTCACCAATCCCCAATGGAGAATGATGTATGATTTCGAGCTCACCCAGTCAGATTTAATGTATACTGCGTATCAGTTCATAGAAATATTAGTATAATTGAGGAAAGTCCAAGGTGTTCCAACTTAATCCATCTAATCTGAACGAAAACTGATTATCAGGGTATGGAGAAGATTTTCTAGCTCTTCCAGTCTCACCCCGAGTGTTGATGAAATAGATGTAACCTTTCCTAGCTCAATCCATGTCACCTTTATGCTAACTTGTTACCAGTGTATGGAAGATGATTCAAGGTCTCCTGGCTCATCAGGTCAAATCTGAATGTCGACTGATTATCAGTATATGGAGAAAGATCCAACCTTTCCTAGCTCATCAGGTCACATCTGAATGTGGACTGATTATCAGTATATGGGGAATGATCTAACCGTTCATAGCTCATCCAGTCACATCTGAATGTGGACTGATTATCAGTATATGGAAAAGATAAACCTTTCCTGGCTCATCCAGGTCAATCTGAATGTGGACTGATTATCAGTATGGGGATGATACAATCTTTCCTAGTTCATCCAGTCACATCTGAGTGTGGACTGATTATAAGTATGTGGCGGATGATACAATCTTTCCTAGCTCATCCAGTCACATCTGAGTGTGGACTGATTATATCAGGTATGTGGCGGGAATATCTAACCGTTAGCTCATCATCCCACATCTGAATGTGTGGACTGATCATCATGTGGGGAATGATCTAACCGTTCCTAGCTCATCCAGTCACATCTGAATGTGGACTGATTATCAGTGTGTGGCGGATGATACAATTTTCCTAGTTCATCCAGTCACATCTGAGTGTGGACTGCATATAAGTAATGGGGATGATACAATCTCATCCAGTCAAATCTAGCTGCTGATCCGTTTCTTAGCTCGTCTGAATGTGGACTGATTATAAGTATATGGGGGATGATCCAACCATTCATAGCTCATCCAGTCACATCGGAATGTGGACTGACAATAAGTGCATGGGGGATGATCCAACCTTTCCTATCTCATTAGGTCACCTCTGAATATGCACAGATTATCAGTATATGTGGGATGATCTAACCTTTCTTAGTGCATCTGGTCACATCTGAATTGGATTATCAGTATATGGGGGACGATTCAACCTTTCCTAGCTCATCATGTCACATCTGAATATATGTGGGGATGATACAACCTTTGCTAGCTCATCTGAATGTGGATTATCAGTGTGTGGGGGATGGTCCAACCTTTCCTCACTCGTCCGGTCTCATCTGAATGATGATCAGTGTATCAAATGATTATCAGTGTATGGGGGAATGATTCAACCTTTCCTAGCTCATCTGAATGTGGATTATCAGTATATGGGGGAATGATTCAATCTTTCCTAGCTCATCTGGTCGCATCTGAATGTGGATTATCAGTATATGGGGGAATGATTCAACCTTTCCTAGCTCATCTGAATGTGGATTATCAGTATATGGGGGAATGATTCAACCTTTCCTAGCTCATCTGGTCGCATCTGAATGTGGATTATCAGTATATGGGGGAATGATTCAACCTTTCCTAGCTCATCTGGTCGCATCTGAATGTGGATTATTAGTATATGGGGGAATGATTCAACCTTTCCCAGCTCATCTGGTCACATCTGAATGTGGATTATCAGTATATGGGGGGGATGATTCAACCTTTCCTAGCTCATCTGAATATGGATTATCAATATATGGGGGATGATTCTTCCTTTCCTAGCTCATCTGGTCACACCTGAATGTGGATTATCAGTATATGGGGGATGATTCAACCTTTCCTAGCTCATCTGGTCACATCTGAAAGTGGATTATCAGTATATGGGGGATGATCCAACCTTTCCTAGCTCAGTATATGGGGGATGATCCAACCTTTCGTAGCTCATCAGGTCACATCTGAATGTGGATTATCAGTATATGGGGGATGATCCAACCTTTCCTAGCTCATCAAGTCCCATCGGAATGTGGATTATCAGTATATGGGGGATGATCCAACCTTTCGTTCCTAACTCATCAGGTCACATCTGAATGTGGATTATCAGTATATGGGGGATGATCCAACCTTTCCTAGCTCATCAAGTCACATCTGAATGTACAAGGAGAATCCACATGCAGAGGGTGATCCAAATTGTTCTTGCTCATGGAGTCTCATATGAGTATAAACTGAGTATCAGTGTGCAGAATTTGATCCAGAGTTTTCTAACTGATTCCATCTCATCTAAATTTGACTGATCCTCCATGCACCCGGAAAGATTCATAAATTACTTTCTAGGTCATTCTGTCTAATGTGAATTTGGAGAGACTTTTGATGTATGGAAGGTAATCCATGATTTCCTGGATTATTACATCTCAGCAGAATACAGATAGATCAGCAGTTTACAGGCTTTGATCCAGCTTTCTTGCTCTGCATCCTGTTTTTCTGTAATTTTGACCGTGTGTTGATGCCCCAAAATTGATCCGTGGTTTGCTACATTATCCGACCTGAGGTATGTTGATGTTTTAAAGGTGACCTGTAACTTTCTCTCTTTCCACTATAGTTGATCATTGGACTGTGGGCCCGTGTGCCAACTGTTTTTGTTTTTGTTTTTTTTTCAGCCTTTCCTAGCTCATCATCATAATCTAAATGTGGATTGATTATCAATGTATATAGGTAAACGATAAAGACATGAAAGTGGAGTGAGCCCAGAGGATGATTTATTGTCTCCATCCATCTCAAATGGATGCCAACTGATTATTAATGTACACACGGTGGTCCAGGGCTGGCCTGAGAGTAGTTTGCATAATGTTCATGTTTGGTGTAGTAGTAGTTGTCAATTTTCTGACGTGACTTCGACATGTCAGGCAGTTTGTATACAAATTTGTAGCCGACATTCTCACGATTTTATTTGTTTACAGTTATATATTCCCCTACTTTCTGGCAGTCCCACCACCGGAATATTCAACAGGGAGATCCGTGCCAAGTAGAACCCAACTAATCTACTCAGAAAGCGTGTGGGGTCACTGGGGAGTAGAATCGATATATATCGAGCCATCGTAGACTTGGAGTTCATATGTTTCAAGTTAATATATGTAGTAGAGATATGGGGACGAGATGTTAGGGATCAAGTATAAAGAGAACCAGAAAACATGTGACATTCAAATTTTATTTACAACTAAAATTTCACTCTTCTCGGACTGACTAAAATGACTAATAATTTAAATATGATGGCATAATTCCACAACAATACTGTCAACCTGATGTGGATTAATGATATATATATATCCAAATTATCAGAGTCATTATCACTTGTATGAACACAGGAGCACTGATTATGTACACAAATGTCCATGATATGCACTATTTACATGTGAATCTGAAAGCAAGCTGTTCTTGATTTAGTATCTGAACATGATCAACCAGTTAGCGAAGGATGCAGCGATTTCACTTTCTGATTACGAGATAGACCCAGCCTCAATCCACCGGAAGGAGATTTGATGGAGATGCCACCTAGTGGTGAACTTAGTGTCCCAGATCGTCCTGAAATAGAATCGAATAATATACATGTATCTTAAGTTTGGCAATATCAATTCCTACATCCAGTCATGTAATCTTTCAATTCAGGTAAAGGCCTGATGGACTTTTATCAAAAAGTTTATTCCATCCATGTCCAAAGCACAGGAATAAAACCGGAAACTGAGAAATTTCCTCATGCATTTTCAACTTTGAGGAATGTATGACCTATTCGTCAAGGTAGTTGCAATGATACTCCTACACAGTCTGATCATGTTAGTTACATGATGACGCAAGACATGAATGTATTTCAAATACTGGCAAGATATTGTGCTCAAGGGGTCGAAGTCCTCGAGAGTGCAATATCGTGCCAATATTTGGCAGACATTGTCGAGTGTCATGTCTCATGTCATGTAACTGTTTTATCCAATTATCATCTGAGCATGAGGGTGGAGCGCCGCCTCTTTTGACCTAATCAGCGAAAAGAAGATGATGTGTGGTGTATTTCAAGTACACCATATATGCAGTATTTGAATACACCACGGGTGACTTGCGTTGTGAATATACTACAAGGAAACGATCAAAGAGAATTCGAGGAGTCAATGGAAAAGAAACATTAGACTTGTGTGACAAAACATGATGTCAAAGTATAGAAGATTTACTACACTTTGAAGCCTTCTCTATTAGTATTCATAGTTTGATACAAAGTTGCTACAGCCCAATTCAGAAAAGGTTTTATCTCATTTGTACCACTAGAGGCACAGTGGTGTAGGAACTTCCGTTGAAAACCAAAGGCCCTCGCAATTAGTTTAAGTAATTATCTATTAAATTATTCTAGAATATTAAATTTAAAATGTATACTAGAGCTATCGATTATATGTAAAAAACGTAGACAGATATTCTCCGTAATATAATACTTTTTCAAACAAATAGTCTGAAATACTTTATCAATCTATTAATGGAAATAATTGTTGGGGTCTTTGGTAAAAGTAAACCCCATGTCATATTTATGCCTCAAATCTGAAAGAGCGGTGGTGATTCGGGGGGAGATAATACACTTTCTGAATAGAGCTATGGTCATTGGGTAAATAACCCAACAGCATTACCACAACATATAAGGGAAACCTAGCAGGAACTGGTCATTTCCTATCCCATGCCAGGAAGCATTAATGAGAATGGTGTGTGATTACCTGGAGGAACCCAAGCTTTCCTAGCTCCAGCACTGATAGACCTGCCAGGTGTGATGTTATTAGATGGAGTAGTAGGGGTGGTCTTCACCGCTGATTTGCCGACAGCACCTCCTCTCCTTGATGCTGCAGGCTTGGCCTTGGACACAGGAGTCACTGAAAGGAGAATGGACAGTAGTACCCACTTAATCGCATACTGCTTAGGGCTGTTCCATTTAAAAAGGTATGGGAGGGGCGGAAGGCAGCTTTGAATTATACCCCACCACCCATAGAAATTTTACTGGCCTTCCCAATGTTATAACATGGATTGAAGGGAATTTTCTCCCATGACCCATAGAATAAAAAAGTTAGTGCCTTCCTCCCCTCCCACACCTTTTTAAATGGAACAGCCCTTAATTGAAAATTCTGCTAGAGCTCACTTAGTCGCATACAGCTTAATTAAAAATTCTGCTTAATCGAATGGATTGTGAAATGACAACTCCATCATTTGCCCCAACTCCAGGTCTGGCTAAAGGGTAGTCTGAATAAATGCATAAAATATTCTTGGACATAGGGTAAACAGTTAAGAGGTTTACGCTGTTTGTGTACATAAAATCTGAATACACAATAGTCACTGTTCTGACAAAAAATTATATTCAACTTCACAAAATAGTCATAACTCTTGCACCACATATAAATTATCCTGGTTCAAACAAGCCACAATAATCAGAATATCAGAAATGTACAACAGCAATTGATATATATTGATTGGCTTTCACATATGCATGTCATAAAAAAATGAACTGTTTCTTAGATACCGTCCACTCAGATGTTTTACACCTTGTATAACTGTCATTTCAGAAAATAATGGTGAAAATGCTAGCATCAGTATTGACCGGTCCCTCATTCCATTTCTATTTTTGTCCCCCGCCGCAACGCGGCCGGGGACTTTAAAATGGTTCTTGTTGCTTCTCTGTGTCCGTGCATGCACGGACATGTCCGTGCAAATACTTCGTAAGCAATAACTTCTAAATGCTTTGTCGGATTCCTCCGAAATTTGGCATCTGCATTCTTTGCGACAAGACGTCTCTTGGTATTACGTTTCAGCAAGATCCGCCTGTAGGTGGCGCAACTGGGTCTTGTTTCAATCTTTAGTGCATGTCCGTGCAAATACTTCGTAAGCGATAACTCCTAAATGCTTTGTCGGATTCCTCCGAAATTTGGCATCTGCATTTTTTGCGACAAGACGTCTGTTGGTATTACGTTTCAGCAAGATCCGCCTGTAGGTGGCGCCACTGGGTCTTGTTCCAATCTTTAGTGCATGTCCGTGGATGTTCGTGCAAATGTTTCATAAGCGATAACTCCTAAATGCTTTGTCGGATTCCTCCGAAATTTGGCATCTGCATTCTTTGCGACAAGACGTCGCTGGTATTACGCTTCAGCAAGATCCGCCTGTAGGTGGCGCCACTGGGTCTTGTTCCAATCTTTAATGCATGTCCGTTCATGTTTGTTCAAATCCTTCGCGAGCGATAACTTTCGAACAATTTGTCGGATTTCTTCGAAATTTGGTAAATGCATTCCCTGCGACAAAACACCGCTGGTGATGCGTTTCAGCAAAATCCACCCGGAGGTGGCGCCACTAGAGTTCATTCCATTATTCCATGCTGCAAGTGATAACTTAGAAACACTTGGTCGAATTTCTTTGAAATATCCTACATATGTACCTTTCTGGGTAACAAGAGAAACGTTGCGGCTCATTTGGCATGCATTTACCATGCCAGGAGCTGTTGCTTGGGATTGCCTTTCGCTCACTTGCACTCACAGGTGGCGCCACCTGGTGGCAACATCACAAATTCGTTTCCGGGTAATAACTTAAGAACTGACCATCGGATTCTTCTCAAATTTTGTATGAATGTACCGTGACATAAGATGTCGCTTGATAATGCATTTCACTGACTTGCGCCTAGAGGTGGCGTCATCTGGTGTCAAAATCTAAATTTGGTTCCTTGGCAATAACTTGAGGACCCTCATCGGATTCTTCTCAAATTTGGTATGCAGATGTCCCCACGATACCATGTTCCTTGGGATTGCATTTTTCCCGCTTCTGCCTACAGGTGGCGTCTCCTGGTGGAAAAATTTGTTTCCGGGCAATAATTTGGCAACTGCTCATCAGATTATTCTCAAATTTTGTATTCATATGTGACCCGTCCCAAATAACATGAACACCGGTGGGCATCTAGTACCGGCAATAACTTGAGGACCCTCTTCAGAGTCTCAAAGTTCATATGCCGATACCATGACATGAGATGTCATTTGGGATTGTGTTTTGCCTGCTTGCACCTACAGGTGATGACTCCTTGTGGCAAAGTCTAAATTTGGTTTCTGGGCAATAGGTTGAGGATGCCTTCATATTCTTGTCAAATTTAGTTTGCAGATAATATGCCATGAATTGTCTCTTGGGGTTGCATTTCGGTTACATAATTTTCATGCTACATGGTAAAGAAAATATATTACAGTAGCAATCAACATTCAGTCAGCCATTCGGAGTTGATCTCAAAACCTGGGAAGGTGGAAAGACCCCTCTGCTTCTTACGCCTGTGAAGTAGCTGTTGCCATCCTCATGAATATCTTCTGAAACCGACAGCGCTTATAAATATTGCTGCCATTTTGGCGGGGGACCTAGCATCCTCTGGCTGCTTGTCATTCCTCTGATACTGACTATCTGACACTAATTCTATTACAGTAATTTCCCTAATTATTCACCTTCAAAATTCCATTCGAAAAAGGGACGATTTTTCTCTGTCCTAATAAAATGAAAACTGAGAATTTTCAATATACTCCAGAAACCACAGTTTTGAAAACTCGTTTCCATCGTGAAATTTGTGCCAACAAATTCACCGCGAATCCAATAATACATTTAAATACGCTCATAGTAATTTTTGATAACATTACAAGCAAGCAGACTGAATTGGTATTACTGGTATTTATAGTCCAATGTAATCTTGTGAATTTATCCTGATGTAATCAGTCCAGAGAATTATCAACAATTCTCCAATATGATTTGGTGGACCAAGCTTTCTTCATTCAAAAGAACGGGAGCGAATAATGAAGAAAACCTACTTAGCAAATTTGAAATACATATCGAGTATCGTATCATATTGTACATGCACTGATAATCTCTCTTTGTCCCCAGGTCTTGATTGTTGGCGACGCACATGATCTGTTCTGGACAGAACTGGTGATCGCTCACATAGCCGGTCTATATAATAGTTATTTAAATGGACATCCGAAAGTAACCTAAACTGAATAATAATTATGGTATATGAGAAAGCCGATTTGGGAAAGCGTATTTACAAGGGAAAAGTGTGGTTTCTGAACGTGAAATGCGGTTTTTTTTCCAACTTGAATCTGCTCCCCTCATTTTGTTGCATCCCCAGTATTGCGTATATTCTAACACTTTTATCTGGTGGCGATTGCATAATGCTACATCAGTTATATTTTCAGATGACATCAACAGTTTTCAGCCTGATAACCGCCCAATATCCACGATAACTGACAACAAACCACAATCAGAATTTCCGAGATCTGCCCAGTTATGCTTATATAATGTGTATTTTAGTTGTTTAAACTGACAGTATGAACTTCCCACGTCTTTGCTTGTGTGGTATCTCAGTCGGCAATCATATTTTGAAAATGGGAACCCTTTGTCAGCATAAATTTGATCCAGTGATGTGGTACCCGACTATTCGTTATTTGGCATTTTTACTGCAGCACCGGTGGGAAAATATAGTTTTATTGGACAAGTGTACTGGCAAGACACCCAATTCTCTGAAAATCTTATAAATAAATTGGATAATAGGGGTTGTTAAAGAAATAATTTAATTCACGTCGATGATCCTGTTTTCATTGAGCCAAAACATCAGGGGGTGCTCATTCCAGCTGTGAAGATTGTATGCACTACCCGTAATTTTGGGTGAACCTGGAAAGGCGACAGGCGGATTTGCTGTTGGTGTACTTCACGAGTCGTAGGCCTTGGTTTTTATCTGAAATCTAATTTTTCTCAAACTAACTGGAGTTCCAGATTTCAATTAAACAATTGTGAGTTAATTCTTGATACTCACCACTTATTATAATTTTCCAGTACCAGTATTACATCAAAATGAATACTAAAAATTAACAAAACTTGAGCAAGGAATATACTAATAGGCTTATTTAGAATGCCACTTTATGGATTAGGATGACTTGCAAAACTCGCGTCTCTGTCTCCCGATAATTCAATCTTCTGTCTGTGACAAGCATCTCATCAAGCAGATGTATGGTTTTCAAATGTAACTTGAAAAGAGAAAACAAGCTGCAATAAAACAAATTATGAATGAGGAAATATGGTCAAGCTTGCGGCATACGTTTTAATATTAGTATGGAAGCAAATTTGAGGTTGTCAGTTGAAAATTAGATCTAGCTGATGGCCCTAATTTCTTTGAAAATCGGCGAGACATATAATTCGAAAACTCAAGAAAAACTCCAAAGATCAAAAAATAATTTGACAGTAGCCATTTTTTGCAGTGGCAAGTTTCGTCACTGCATCATGAATACTTAGGGAAATTACAGTAAATACCTATCAAATGGGTTGACTGATTGGACAAACCCCAATAATTCCCAGTGAATCCATTGTCACATA
The DNA here is from genome assembly GCA_036873755.1 of Hanleya hanleyi. NCBI lineage: Eukaryota > Metazoa > Mollusca > Polyplacophora > Lepidopleurida > Hanleyidae > Hanleya > Hanleya hanleyi. The sequence continues at coordinate 7,961 of JAVTVY010021346.1, read as the reverse complement.
TTTTCATTTATTGAGTGTTACTAGATATATTATTAAATATTTAATAATAATAAAAATTAATAAAATGCCTGCCCAACTGAAAAAACCCCAATAAATATATTTTTTTAAAAACACCCACCTGCGGCAGTTTCCTGGAAAAAACATCTGAGTAACATTTAAATGATTTTGTATGACCACAGGTAGCAGAATATAATCTGATTCACATACCAGAAGTATTAGACTTTGGTTTAGGTTTTACAGGAGTTCTCTTGGTTTTACTGGAACTTTTAGGTTGATGTTTCCCTCTCTTCTTCTTAGAAGAGCCATAGTCACTGTCACTCTCATCAGGGTCAAATTCATCATCATCATTATCATCATCATAATCATCATCACTCACTGTAGACAAAAGTTAAAGGATACATTAGATACTGTAATCATGTACACAGGAATACTTACAACTCAAGGATACATACTACTCTCTGGTATAGGAGTAAAAGCGCTGAAATTTTCATTATGTTTTTTTTATCATTTCTTCCAGAAAAAAAAAGAAGAAAAAGTTGTGCTATTTATGAGGAGACTGCACCCTTACTGTGAGGCCTCGGTGAGCCACAGACATGAACTGATGAGAAAGAAGTAAGGGTTATAAGTGAGACCACCAGACACATTTACGATGGTATCTGAATGCTGAGATACCCCAAAGACAGATGCATGAGAATGGTCATCAAGAAACAGGTGCAGCATTAAGATATACACATGTGTATTTCAAGTCAACATCCCTTAAAGAGGTAGTAGCGTGATTTTAGTTGTTCGGGTAAACTGAACAGCATGATCACTTGCAACATTTGCCAAAAGATTTTCAAGTATTGAAATCTCGTATTTCATATAGGGATCAATATTGTCAGATTCTTCAATTCGGTCTAGTGAACAACATGAAAATGGGAAATGACTGAGATGACGTCGGATAACGTGATCAGGTATCCATGACGTCACATTAGAAGCCGTCACAGTGCGATAAAAGTTCTAAGATCGAGTATGACGTTGCAAAGCATCACGCTCGGAATGCCAGTGCGCGTTTTCTGACGTCATCTCAGGCACTGGAGCCAAGTGCAGGTGCTGTTACGTTTTTCAGAGAATGTCAGAAGTGTGATTTCAATGCCCGTGATATTAAAAAATGAGGTCACAGAAACACGTTCACCATAGTTGCTTTCAACTACTGAATAACTTTTATCGAAATATGTTATTTGCTGAATATTTTTTAAATGACGCTTTTACCTCTTTAACCAACTTAAGTTTGTCACCTGTAATATATGCCTTCTGGAGCTACCAACTGTAAAAGTCATTCACAAACAATTTCCAACTGAAAATAATTCTAAAGTATGGATAGTGCTTTTTTAGAAGTTTTTAATCTAAGGGAACACTACCATTCAGCATTGTTTGGATAACAATGATAATTTATAAACCAGAAGTATATGCAGGCACTCAGTAGCTATCTTGGTCACTTTTGTAAGAGAAAAACATTAAGTTGTCTATGAAATCAACAGGGAGAAAATCACATCAGGGGAGATAACCCAACTCAAACACTGCCAGTTTTATCACCCAGCTGGGTTGTTTTACTTTTAGGTGATGAGATGAAATGCAGTTTATTTTCATGTACTGTGCAAGAGTTCATACACGTTCAAAGGATTGAGCAAGTGAGTAGTATTTAACATCATTTTCAACATTTTTCAGTCATATCACGGCGGTGCCTACATGTGCCAGGACATAAGAGCACCCTCTGTTCCCATTATCCTGGAGACTGATCAGTCCAGCCAGTACACCACTCAAGTCACCCATCCAAGTTTTGACCGGGCTCAACGTTGCTTAACTTGGGTGATCTGAAGAGTACCGGTGTGCCAAACAGGATATTAACAGTACCTCCACTTTCAAAGGAATAGATAAGGCACACTATGGGTGGTTCATTCCAGAAATAGTTGCTTTCCCAACGCTCTAAGAAGAGTTCAAAATAGAAGGCCTATAGTGATGAAATGATAGCAAGTATGTTGCTGTTGGAGACTGCATGGTGATCTCCTATGAAACTGGAACAGTGGTGCTACATGAAGAGGAATTAAAGTATCATACTTTCAGCTGTGTAATGTACTGAAAGTCATGTGTCTACTTCTGATCTATAGTGTGTCATGCTTGCAGTCAAGTTTACCAAGATGTCCCTCCTCTGGAATGAACAGATCAAGGGAGATAATATACATCACATCAGGGGAGATAAGTACCTAGCTTTTGTGTTTATTCTCAAGGGGATACTGAAGACTATATTCCATGAAGCACACAAACTGTTTGGCGAAGGTAGTAGTAGTGGTTTCATGTGTTTTCAAAATTCACAACAAATATCTAATATAAAATTGGGAACACTGCTGAAAAGACTTCCCATCAAATGATTATTTGTCAGCTCAAACCAACTCCAAAGGCCTGTAGCACCTTAGAAACTTCATGATTTTAAAACAGGTATCTTTGTTGCTAATGAAGAAAGAAATGAAAGCGGTTCAAATTTCATGTCCTCTATCAGATGGATTTTAATGGAGAATCTTCATGGGAATGTTGAGGAGATTATAGCAATCTTCTCAGTATATAAACTATTACCAGCATCTCCATTCTCAACCTTGTATTCCTCATCCTTGTCCAGGTGAGCTTTGACCTTCCCCCTGTCATCTTCATCATCATCTACATATATGACTGGTTTGGCTGGTTTCCTTCTGTGTCGGATACCAGCATCTTCCTCAGGATGGTCATCCAGTTCAACTATATCCTCATCTAACTCAGCTGATGTGGGACATCCTGTAACTATGTAAGAGAAATCAGAATCATAAGCATCGCCAGAATTTCTTGAGAAGGGGTCATTTCCTATGCCTACTTATTACAGAGCACCGCACTGTGCTGTCCAGTATAGGAAAATAATGTGGTTTGGCACTAAAGGGGGATCGTTCACACCCAATGACCCCCACTAGGGATGGCATTGAGAATAAGGAATATGGCCTTACGGAAGATTGATCTTTAAAGAGATAATACAAGGATTTTTCAGTGATCCTAAAAACGAGATAATACAAGGAAGATTGTTCTTTAAAAGGAGATAATACAAGGAACTCTGTTCTTCAAAAAGAGATAATGCAAGGGGCACTGCTCTTCAAAAAGATATAATACAAGGAAAGTTGTCCCTCAAAAAGAGATAATACAAGGAGAACTGTTCTTTAATACGAAGCTGCGCATCTGAAAACCCCTCGGCTCTGGGTGCCAGCCATTCATAATGTATTCAATTTAAAACAAGACTTCAGGAACACCAAGCAGTCAAGTAACAAATATACAGATTATGGAAAATTTTGCCATTAGAAATGGCCTCAAACGTTTCCGTCCAATCAGAGAAACCGGTATTCATTACATAAGTCTGTTGATGCATCGACGATGTATACCAAATTTTACATCGAACATTTGAAAATTATCTGAGATAGAGATCCCTAATGATTTCGCATAAATTGAAGATGGCCGCCCATCCTTCCCACCACTCAGAGAAATTGATGTGGTTATTCATTGCAAGTCTCTTGATACATAGATTCTGTATACCAAGTTTCATATAGAACACTGAAATGGTATCAAAGATAAACATCATTAAAGATTTTGCATAAATTAAAGATGGCCACCAAGGTTTCCGCCCAAGCAGAAAAACCAGAACTGTCTATTGATACATCGATGATGTATACCAAATTTTACATTGAGCACTTGAACCGTATCAGAGATATAGATCATTAATGATTTCGCATAAATTAAAGATGGCCGCCCATCCTTCCCGCCACTCAGAGGAACAAATGTGGTTATTCATTGCAAGTCTCTTGATACATCGATGCTGGATACCAAGTTTCATATAGAACACTGAAATGGTATCAAAGATATATATCATTGAAGATTTTGCATAAATTAAAGATGGCCGCCAAGGTTCCGCCCAATCAAAAACGCCAGAACTGTCATTTATCGTAAGTCTATTGATGCTTCGATGATATATACCAAATTTTACATCGAGCACTCGAACAGTATCAGAGATAGAGATCATTAATGATTTTGCATAAATTAAAGATGGCCGCCCATCCTTCCCGCCACTCAGAGGAACTGATGTGGCTATACATTGCAGATCTCTTGATACATCGATGCTGTATACCAAGTTTCGTATAGAACACTTGAATGGTATCAGAGATATATATCATTGAAGATTTTGCATAAATTAAAGATGGCCGCCAAGGTTTTTTTACCGAATCAGGGAAACTGGTTTGGTCATTCCTTTGAAGTTTCTTGATGCATCGATGATCTATACCAAGTTTCACACTGAACAGAGAAATGGTACCTAAGATACACAAGATTAATGATTTCGCATAAATTAAATATGGCCGCCAAAGTTTCGAACCAATCAGGTCCAGATTCAATAGGGTTCTAGGTCATGAGCATATGGATGTGCAGTGCAAGTTTGGGGTGCCTAGGGTAAGTCGTTCTAAAGATATCTTGGTAACAAGAAAGCTGTGATGGTTTCGCATAAATTAAAGATGGCCGCCAAAGTTTCTTACCAATCAGGTCCAGATTCAATAGGGTTCTGGGCCACAAGCATACGGATGTGCACTGCAAGTTTGGTGTGCCTAGGGTAAGTCGTTCTGAAGATATCTTGGTAACGAGAAAGGTGTGACGGACGGACGGACAGACGTACATGACGACGACAATACCCTTCGGCCAAATTTTGGCCGAGGGGTAAAAAGAGACAAAAGAAGGAAACTGTTCTTCAAAAAGGGATAACACAAGGAAGATTGTTCTTCAAAAAGAGATCATACAAGAAACAGTGCACTATTCTTGAAAAACAGATAATACAAGGTAACACTGTTCTTTAAAATGATGTGAATCAGCTAGTGATATGACAATTCAGAAGTTCTCTCAAAGTTGTGAGAATAGGAACAAATGAAATTGTTTGGATGGGTTAATTTTGTCATGAAGTACTACTAAATCACATCATAAATAACATGGTTGATAATGTTATAGATAATGCCATACATACTGCGAAAGTCCTTGGTTTCTCATAAGTGCACATACCAGTGTGGCTAATATCAGCAATGGCCATTCTACGAGGTATTGTGGGCTACATGTATGCACATCAGTACAACCAAGGCAATGGGTTTGTTTAAACTATCAAAACAAATATGAAAAATTTGAAAACCAATTTTCCTATTTCTAAGCTTAAACTAATACCTTCACATACCTTATTGCTATCGTGTTCTTACGCGATTGCCTATTGTAACACATTACCACAGAAACAAAATAGTCCCTGTGCTCCCCAGTGCCCATGCGCGAGTACCCAGAATCCAATCTGTCCGACCACGTCACTTCCTTCTTTCCTATTCAATCGCAGTGTGAATAACCCATTAGCGGGGAGGCTGGGAGGGCCATCACAGTATGTGAAGGTAAGTTTAAGCTTAGAAATAGGAAAATTGATTTTCAAATTTTTCATATTTCTTGCGCTGTAAAACTTACCTTCACATACCTTATTGCTAGAATATCATAGCAGGACGGAGGGAATAGTGGTCGAAAACAGAAAGGAATCTCAAGCATAGGCGAAGGAGAAAACAGGAGTCAGCCAGGTAATCGAGCGCCATAAACGCATGTAAGATGAGTATATTATGGCTATCAATCTATCACCCGGCCCCGATAAGAGGGCACTGTGAACAGGCTGACAGGCACTAGACCGAAACCTCTTCCCCCCCCCCTCTTTTTGAAAATTGGGGAGAGCAAACACTTACCAAATTTTAAAATTGGTAAACTCACTAGGTCTACAGGTCGACGGGTTATCAACGGCCTGGGCACCACCCGCGGTCCCAGCGTGTAGAAATCCCGTCTCAACAGCGTCCAATTCCGGAGGTGATGACAGACAAACGTATCGCAAACCTCCAGATTACGGCCCTCAACATGTCAAATGTCGTCCACGGAAATGTCAGATCATAGAAATCAGGATGTCAGTACAGCCCTGATCTGATGAATCCAAACCTAGGAGAGTGTTACCTCCGCAGGTACGTCCGTGTACGCCAAACGAGAAGTTTTAGAAAGCTAGGAAGAACATATTTTATATTTCCTGCTTTAGAAGAGGGCCCGAAAGACGCCGTTGACGCCGGCCCAAAACAAACGCACGTGTCAGCACACGAGAGCGCTTATGAGGGCCCATAACTCTGCCATCATTTCAATTATAAACTGTTGGACAGAGCCGGGTTGACGGACTCCGGAAAGTAAGTCATAAAGTGACTGATACTGATGACAAATCCCGGAAGTGTAGAACCCGTAGATATGCTGGGATGACGAAATCCGGTTCATACTCCATGTAACACACGACAATGCATAAATTAGCGAAGTCTGGGGGGAAAAATATGACTAGGTTTAGTGCCCATCAGCTGCACCAAGACTTAGACAATAGTTTCCCACATGAAGTATCTGCCGGACTCCCGTGGTAACAAGCTACCAGACTGCAGGAATATAAAAACATCGTCATCTATGATCACAGTAGGTTATTATTAATGTCGTACATGTAGGCTGAAAGACACTCCTGAAAACGATACAGCGCCAAAACCAGCTCCGGAACTGCAACGTCTGAAGTGAATCTCAGTATCCATCGGAAGGCGACGGAGTGAACAAACGACTCCATCCATCCATCCTTCTCCAGGGAGTGGAAGAAAGATTTACGTGGAACGAGGCGTTGACACCTGAACAACCCGAGATATCGCATATCATTACACATACGTCGCTCGCTGAACAAGACCTCCGTTTCTAACCGATACGTTTAAATCGGATGTAAGGTGAAGAGAGGAGCTACTATATGGCGTCCTCGATGAAAACATCCGAGATGGAAGGGCTTCTTGTTCTGGAAAACGTATTACGTGAAGATGCTCTGAAGAAAAGCCAAATCATTTTCTAGAAGAAAGGCTGGCTGATGGGGAAAACCGGAACTGGGTCAGATAACATGTACTGATGCCACTGACCGGAAGCCGGTCGCCGAAATAGTTGTCATCAGAGTAGCAGCGGCCGAAGAATGTGTCCTCCAGCAAGGTTACGCCATAAACGTACGCAAGACGCTGCCATGACTGCTGGGATCGTAGTATGAGAAATATAAACCGGAATCATAAAGTCGCTGAAATTTCTCATAACTGAAGCATTCGACCTGGCGGTCTACGAGTAGCTGTCACCCGGTCGTAAGAACCTGATAGAGAGTTCGACATACCGGAAACGTGACAAACTCGTAGCGACAATCCCTAAAATCAGTAGTCACTGGGGAAACACATCACTGTTCCCTGTGCTTGTTTATGAAGGTCAAAAGCTATGATGTCTGACACAACACAAGCGTTGGTTATTGAGAATTTGTTGACTTCCGCTGTAACGAGACGACTGTCAATTCTCGAACCAAATATGTTCTCCAGCCCTCCTCGACGCCGTCTTAGAAGAATGGCTGAGACGGAGGAAGAAACACCGGTCAAATGTTCTCCGTGCAAATTAGAGCAGTACAGGTGAGATTTGACCTCCAAAAAGGATTTAGGTGCGTACTGGGACGAACACTTCAACGCCACCGCAATGATACCTCAGTGTCGGAATAAAAGGACAGCAACACTACCGCCGGAATGAAGGCTCTTCCATATTGTGATCCACTTAAGAGGAAAGACAGAAGAGAAAAATAGATTCTGTGCTTACACTACAGGTAATACAGAAACTGAATAAGTCCGGGGTAGCTCGGTATGTGACAAGTAACATGGAAACTGAGTATCCACTAAAGCTTGCCTACAAAACCGTTCATGTTGCTGGAACTATTCCGCTGCAAACTGAAGGAAACAATGACGAGGCGACGCAGTCTCATACACCACCCTGGACACTCGCCGACCAGGAGTAGTTTAGCCGCAATAGGGATGTAACCTCAAGAAGAATAGGTAAAT
>JAVTVY010021345.1:0-78888 GCA_036873755.1 Hanleya hanleyi | reverse complement strand
TCTACTAGACTGTAAAGGATAATGGAGGGTATTACATAAATCACTATGGGAAAAGCGTAACAAAAGGAAAGCTTAGGAAGGAATGAGTACAACGTTGAAATATATTAGTGACGTGCGTACGGCAAAGAAAGCCATAAATTGTGGAATATAACTCGGTCAAGGATAAATAAATCGAAAAAAGGATGGAGAAAACAGTAAATGACCGTGAAGAAAAAAGAAAATGATAGAAAAAGAAATCAAAAAAGGTTGTGGGGGTGGTGTCGGTAGGCCTAATCTTGCTGCCTAGTCGTAGTGTCATCTCGATAAAATACGTCTGGCGTTCATACAATTCATATCCGTGTGTGTCTTTCGTAACATTAATAACTGGTTGATATATGTACAAATCTGCCGAGCCTGGTATAATTCGCTAGCTGATACATGCACAAATCTGTCGAGCCTTCTATTAATAATTGACCGGTTGACATATGTACAAATCTGCCGAGCCTGGTATAATTCGCTAGCTGATACATGAACAAATCCTCCGAGCCTTCTATTAATAATTAACCGGTTGATACATGTACAAATCTGCCGAGATTGATATTATTAACTTGTTAATACATGTACAAATCTGCAGAGACTGGTGTTATTAACTGGTTGATACATGTACAAATCTGCCGAGCATAGTATTATTAACTGGTTGGTACATGTATACAGATGCCGAGGCTGATAATATTAACTGATTGATACATGTATAAAGCGGCCGAGGTTGGTATCATTCCCTGGTTGGTACATTGTTCAAAGCTGCACAGGCTGGTATTATTAGCTTGTTGATACATGTACAAAACTGCCGAGCCTGGAATTATTAACTTGTTGGAATATGTATAGAGCTGCCGAGCCTGGAAATATTAACTGGTTGGTACACGTATAAAGCTGCCGAGCCTGGTATTATTAACTGGTTGATACATGTATAAAGCTGCCGAGCCTGGAATTATTAACTTGTTGGAATATGTATAGCTGCCGAGCCTGGAAATATTAACTGGTTGGTACACGTATAAAGCTGCCGAGCCTGGTATTATTAACTGGTTGATACATGTATAAAGCTGCCGAGCCTGGAATTATTAACTAGTTGGTACATGCATAAAGCTACCGAGACTGGTATTATTAACTGGTTGGTACATGTATAAAGCTGCCGAGCCTGGAATTATTAACTAGTTGGTACATGCATAAAGCTACCGAGACTGGTATTATTAACTGGTTGGTACATATACAAAACTGCCGAGCCTGGAATTATTAACTTGTTGGAATATGTATAGAGCTGCCGAACCTGGAAATATTAACTGGTTGGTACATGTATAAAGCTGCCGAGGCTGGTTTTAATAACTGGAAGGTACATGTATAAAGCTGCCGAGCCTGGAATTATTAGCTGGTATATGAATAAAGCTGCCGAGGCTAGTATTATTATCTGAATGGTTCATGTATAAAGCTACCGAGCCTGGTATTTTTAACTGGTTGGTACACGTATAAAGCTCCCGAGTCTGGTATTATTAACTGGTTGATACATGTACAAATCTGCCGACTTCGTTGGAAACCTATGCGCCAAAATAACCAATCATCATCATTTACTAGTACCGGTACCACAGATGTTGTTTGTTGCAAGTTTCGACCATAAAACATAAACGTCCGGTTTGAATATTAACCATCGTCATATACTTCCTGTTTATTTGTCTGAATATATTAGGTTTCATATCAAATTGAGAAAGGTCTTAGACCGGGAAGTGTTTTGGGAATGTACTTCCCTATGATACATGTTTATATATGTTTTAGCATTAACATATACACATATTATTACAACTAAGCTATAATACAGACTAAATTTTCTAGTTTGACTGAATTGATGTGCGTGCCATATCATACCTGTCCCGCCATCCGTCCATATATATTATTCCAATTAATTGATTGTATCTACAATCATCCCCAGGGAAATAATTTATATCTTATAAATCGATTTTTTCTACCTCACGGCTTAGGGAAGCTTGTTTGTTCGAAATTTACAGTGCTGGAAGATTCAAGGGACCTTGATTATTCACTGGTTCGAAATTTAGTGTCAGAAAATTCAATTTATAAGATATAAATTAATGGTTTATTCCGTACTCATTCGATCACTATGGAATAATTTTCTAGTACCGTAGCGAAGGGACAAATGATAGCTGTTGGAATGACATTTAGATCTTTAACTTTACCGACTGAACGAATTTTCTCAAAGATCATCGGCGAGTGACCAAAAAGGGTACCCATCGCCCGTTAGTGGGGTAGGAACTATTTTTTGATGAAAGACTGTAAAGGTTAACATCATCGAACGATTATCATGTGAGCATTTAACATCAATGAGACTTAAGCATGTTATCCGAGATAATACACCGCCTCATCGAAAAATAAATAATATATCACTGAAATATTTATTATTACATGACGTAACCGATAGTACCAATTAGGTTATTGTTACTCGGTGGATTGAGAATGTGCGAGGTGGCATCTTCATGCACAAGCCGATTTCTCTGTGCACTCTTCGACTTTCACACTTCGAATCCGAAGTGTGAACGGAGAAGTCGGCTTGTGTATGAAGGTGGTGGTGACTCGCTGCTTAGTGAGCGGACTGTATAACCTTGGGTTAGTTAGAGCATTGATATGAAGAACTGTTTGATTGCTCGAAAATCGTTCTAACAATGTGCTATCTTTTTCACATCAGATTTTTTATTGATATTGACCTATGGGTCACATATAGGTGTAGAATATGTTAAGTTCAATTTATTAGTAAACCTTGACATCGCTGATTGAGATAAAAGGGGCGGGGCGAAGTACCGACCTCTTGTGCTGCATAAAGTGTATAATTAAGCGTTATACGCTTATGATATAGAACGGAGAACGACTATTGATATACAGGGACTGTGTTAGTAGTGGATGAATCAAGTACAGTTAATGCAACGAAATCTAACCGATATCCGCATTGTCAGTGTTTTAACTTCGACATCGTACAGCATATGCCTTGGAAATAGATACAGAGAAATTTCCAAGCTGCTGTCTGTAAAAACCCTATGCAGCAACTGGAGGCAAACGCATTGTAAAGGTGAGCTTAGCTGTTATTTCTATTCATCGCATTATTAAACAACACTAGTTATTATCTAAATATGTGCCGGTTTTCGTGACCCACAAACCTGTTTTCGCGGGTTTGCTGTTTCTGTGTCGCAGGAACTGAATATTAACACAATGAGTCACTTGCAACATTTTATCTCACCTGTCATATACGGAACTATATCGTTAAACGCCAATATATTAGATAACTCTCTTATATTCACCAGACAGGTGTACTGTATTTACCGGACAGTTGTACCTTATTCACCAGACACGTGCACTCTTCTCACCAGACAGGTGTACTGTATTCCCCAGAACAGGTATACTCTATTGACCAGGCAGGTGTAGGGGAGAGTGTAGCTCCGGTGTAGCCTTGTTCCATACTACGTGAGAACAACGCTACGGCTGCAAGCCAGTCACCAGATCGAGTTGTTGGGAAATTGCCGTACGGGCAATATTTGCCGAACCAATTGATCATAACCAATAAAATAATTCGATTCTATGTCCACTTACCTTTCATAAAAATCCTTGTTTATGAGTGACCGTCCGTTTTTAGCTTGGCAAGAGATCGAAACTCGGACGAGGGGGTTATACTGTCCATGTAAAACTTATCGATGTAAAGATGGCGGCGATGTGGACAGTTTTACCCCCCCTCGTCCGAGTTTCGATCTCTTGCCAAGCTAAAAACGGACGGTCACTCATAAACAAGGATTTTTATGAAAGGTAAGTGGACATAGAATCGAATTATTTTATTGGTTATGGTCAATTGGTTCAGCAAATATTGCCCGTACGGCAATTTCCCAACAACTCGATCTGGTGACTGGCTTGGAGCCGTAGCGTTGTTCTCACGTAGTATGGAACAAGGCTACACCGGAGCTAGGGAGAGTGGGGAGACCTGGGACACTATTTCTGTGACGTCACATTATTTCACATTCTGTCCAAAGTATTTAGTTGTGCAAATCAATGCGTGCCATGCGCCAACCTGGGAAGAATACCCACGCAATGCCACAGTGTTTAAGACACCAAACTGAGTGTGTTTTGATGTGGAGACGATTTCATTTTAGCGTATTTTGGGGGTGACTTGGGACAGTGTCGGAGATGGGAGATATGGGACAACCGATGTAAAGACTTCAATCCAATCAAACTAACTTCTTTATTTGAAAAAATAATGGCTTAACATGGAAATGTGAATTTGCTAAAAAAATATCACTTTGCTATTCTTCGAAAGTGCAGGGAGAGATGGGACACTCTATATGGAGACACTGTGTCCCAACTCCCCCCTGGGGGCCCAACTTAGCAAAATGGCGATTTTTTGCGTAACTGTCCATGTCCTCACAAATTCGGTCAGTGTCATGTGTGCCCTATATAAAAGACAATCCTGTGCCAAGATATCGGTATCATATACGTTATATTGCACCGTATAAACAAATGGGCGTGACCTCCAAAATCTAGCTTTTCAAGTTAAAAAAAACATAAAAAGAAAGATTTACTCACTTCAATGATTCCAGGAAACACCAGAATTGTAAATGTGGGAGGCGGTATGAAAACCAAACAGCACATGTAAGCTCAGTCTCCATTGCCCTTCACAAGGGTACTAAATAAGGGGTGTCCCAAGTCTCCCCTGTCCCATGTGTCCCCACTCTCCCCTACTGTATTCACCAGAAAGAAACAGATGCACTATAATCACCATACAGGTGTACTTTATTCACTAGATAGGTATATTCTATTCAACAGACAGGTATTCACCAGACATTGTGCAATACAATCACCAGATATGTGCACTATAATCACCATACAGGTGTACTTTATTCACTGATAGGTATATTCTATTCAACAGACAGGTATTCACCAGACATTGTGCAATGCAATCACCAGATATGTGCACTATAATCACCATACAGATGAACTATATTTATCAAAGAGGTCTAATGTATTCACCAGGCAGGGGCTACGTATTCACAGACAGGTGCACTATAATCACCATATAGTTGTACTATATTCATCAAAGAGGTGTAATGTATTCACCAGGCAGGGGTAATGTATCTACAGACAGGTGCACTATAATCAACATACAGGTGTACTATATTCACCAGATAGATATATTCGGGATACCTCCATTTTGAGCGCAAGCCCAAGATTCATTGCTCCTCTATCCTAATTAAACTTGAATCTTCCGCCTTCTATTCACCAGACAGGTATAATGTATTCACCGGACTGGTATAATGTATTCACCAGACAGGTGTGATTATTCATCAGACAGGTGTAATGTATTCACCAGACAGGTATAATGTATTCACCAGACAGGTATAATGTATTCACCAGACAGGTGTAATGTATTCACCAGACAGGTGTACTATAATCACCAGACAGGTGTACTATAATCACCATACAGGTGTACGATATCCACCAGATAGGTATACCGGTACTCTATTCACCAGACAGGTGTACTATATTCACAAGACAAGTGCAATATAATCACCAGACAGGTGTCTCATATTCGCCCGACAGGTGTAGTATATTCATCAGACATGTTTACGATATTCACCAGATTGCTACAATCTTGTTACCGGAAAGGTGTACTATATTCACCACACAGGTGTGTATTTCCATCATATTGGTATTCTTGAAAGGTGAGAGAATTTCTGATCCCCAAGATTTACTCAATCTCCAACATCGCACATGTCCAAATAAGGATCACTTTCAATTTCTATGCCGGTATCATATAGTCGAATAAAATAACCACTAAGCTTTTGTTTGACTTCTCCTCTGCTCCCTCTGGCAAATATTTCACAGTAGTGAATAAAAGGAGAGTTCATGGCGCATTGATCCGATAACTTACTGCACTGCTGAAAAACGAACTATATTTAGCGACTTGCTATTCAAGATGCAAGTCTTTCTCGAGTGCTAGAGTTGATTTCAGCTCCACCGCGACTTTAAACACATAGAGCTTAAACATCCATATCACAGACATAGACACTGTTGTATACATGCTATATGATATTTAAATTACCACCCGTTATCATCATGATATGGCTATCAGTATTCATATTTGATTATCAAATTTCTATAATAATGTTCTATAACCTTGTTAAATTGTCAACATTTATTAGACGCTATTGGGTGAGAGATGTATCAACAATAGGTCATTCTGGTATGCTGAGCACATTGCTAATATAAGTTTCTTCAAACCAAGATGCGAAAACTGTAACTGTTGATGATTGCGAAACAACACACCTCATGGAGTTATGAGTGTTTTTTGCAACATGTTTTGCCTAAACTTTAACATTTCCCGGTATGTACAAATTGTGACAAAACGGCATAACACGAGTGAATCTAGTTTTCCCAGATTTGGAAAAAAGCTATGACAAACCTCTGTACGTCCCATATTGTTTTATTTTGTTAAAACCGGTTCAGGTTGTATGGTACATGTCATTCTGTTTCGTGCACAAAGTTGTTCGAGTTCAACATTTTACCTAGCTGTTATGCTTGAAATGATCTTAATGTCATTCTCCGTACATGCATGTAGATTACCCAGATTAAATACAGCTATGTTCTCATCTTTCATACTTGGACATCCATCCATGCTCATCCTCGCGAGTCATTGTATCGATCAATCCGTTAGGATCGATACACTGGCTTGGTTAGTTACCCATAGCAGTTCTGCATATAAATAGCTCTAGAGGTCGTGCTCTGGATCAAACCAATCAGTCAGCGCACTAAGCCAGCTCATTACGCCAACACGCTGTGAATTTCATTGCTGGTCAAACTACTTTGATGTAAGACTGAATTCGACATCGGGAGTCAAAGCATAAAGCGCAGGCTTGGGATGCTGGCATACCAATCAAGACAACCACGGGGAATGAAATGTACGAGATTGTATAATGAAAGAAATCACCAAAAATGTTCAGGTAATCCCTGTCCGGGGATTTAGGATTTACCTGGACTTGTGAAGATGTTCATGCTAGCCAGCTATGCTGCGAGGACGTCTTAAAATTTACGAGATTATCAGAAGTATTTTGAACTATGCAATCCGAATAAAGTTTAGCCAATTCACCGGCCTATTTTTTGACATTTGCGAACAACAGTAATTATCGAATGAATATCTACCTCGTTACTCCGACGACAACTCGTTGAAGCCAACGATAGGTTTCTTTGATAAAATCGACAACGTTTCCCGACATCAAAAGCTGATGTGAAATTAAATAAATTTGTATGTGACAGGTAGTTACGATACTACAGGGCTTGTGGCCTAGTCTCACCTGAAGGTTCCGCGCATTAAACCGTACTGAGAACGATTCCAGAATTCGACTTAAGGTTGCCTCTGAAGATTCTAAATACAAGGCTCGAGACGCTGTTTGAAACAATATGGTGTTTATCCGTTGACATACAATGACATTCAGCCAACTGGCAATCCAATGTCAAACACAGAGTAGTTCCCAGTTACGATGAACCACACATATGATCCAAAGTAGACAGATCTTCAAGTCTAGAGAAATAAACAAACTACTTGACCTAAACAGTTATCCAATCAGGGCGACTTAACAATAAAACGCTTATCCTCATGAACCACTCATACGGGACTTGTTCATTCTCAAGTGCCCATGTGCGTTTTTGGATGTCAAAATCAAATCTCCAGTAAACTCGCCCCTTAATTCAATGTCAAGCACTGAATCCTGTTTGAGGAAACAGATTGTATTTTCCACATTAGAACATGCACTGGCAGGAAACCTGACCGCTATTGTTGCTCAAGCATCCTGTTTCCAAAACACACTGGCATCAGCTCATGTCTAACATGCATAGATAGCTATGCAGTGAAAACGATCATCTGTCAATTCTATAGTTAATTCTTACCAATTTATAATGGAATAAAAGATAGACGAGTCCGAATCTCCAAATCACATCTCATATTTTACATTGTAAAGTTTGATGAAGACTCTTTGGTTGGTAAGATGTATGTTTTGCGAAATGATGTTTGGTAATAATTCAACTTACAAAGTGGCACCAAGCAAACATTGATAGACAAGATATTTCGTGTGTTGGTGACTAATGTCAACTGAATGGTTTGAGAAGGGTTAATATGGATCAAAGGTTTAGTGAGTGAGTGAATAGAATTTAATGTCGCTTTCAACAATATTTCAGCTATATCACGACGAATCAACTAAGCACCACCCATACCAGTTGTGTTCCTGCTACTTCAAAGAAGAAATCTTTGAAGCAGCATGGAACCGCGCAGACACCCTCCATCCACCCTATAAAACACTGAGGACAGCGCACAAGACACAGACAGGTGCAATAAAGACAAGTGATAATACAGTGCTAGACATCACATTATCAAGTTCCTGTTGCTTCTCAGCAAAATGCATTGAAGCAACAGGAATCTGAACCCACCCAACCACCCGCTAATTTTTCATCTGTTTGAGAAAACGAGTGGTCCCCGATGACCATTCAAAATCGCCGATGATATTTCATTCAAATCAAGATGCTATCCTAATGGACAAATCTAATTAACTCTGCAAGCAACGTTAGCCATGTTTATCGCATTTTGGACAAAATGCTAAAGCTTGGACAAAATGTGTTGACACAAAAACGGGTTGACAAACGCAAGCTATGTTAAACTCGTTTTGTCCCATTCGGACCTATTTCAATTTTTTTTGACAAAGCGGGAGATACATGTCTGCCAAACTCGGCGAGCAACTGATTAGCTTACTTTTTCATTTCAGAAGATGGATACAGCCATACTGAGTCTTCCCTTAAGGGTTCTTGGACTAGTGACTCGACTTATTGAATCCTTGTTCTTCGTACTGGTATGATTTTGTTATATTGGATATCAATTAGTTGCTGAGATAAATTCAATGTTGATCGCGTCGCGTTTAGAATTTCTTCCAAACGCGTATGTTGCGCATATCTCTTGCAGTGGCAGCGATTGATTTAGTTTGAATACGGTACAATTCAGTATTTTTTTGTTATATTTCTTTTAATAAGAGGAAAACGGCTCATTCATTAGTTTAATTAAATTGTTCTTCCATAACGTTTCACGAGGATGGCATAAACCACCCATCTCTACAATATTTGCCACTCCCCTTCATCATTTTCGAGGCAAATTAACAGTGAAATATGTTGTATTTTTTTTGCTCTTGCAAAAACGCATTGACGGACGGAATTTCATATGCGAAGTGAATAGTTATATTCAAGCCTTAAATTCGACATTCGTTATCTGTCATCGGCTTATATACTTCATGTAACTCCACGTTTATCTGTTATCGAAATTGAGTCTTGTGAGTATCACTGTTTTATTCAGGTGCGCTGGTATGACGAATATATGTACAGCCCACTTCAAATCCACGTCTCTCCGATTGTGGCCGGTATACCTAGACACTTGAACATCAGAGGCGTCAAGTACACCATCTTCACCGCTAACATCGTTTCATGGGCTAGGACAGTCCTGTTTATACCTATAGCTTGGCTAATCAAGTAAGTTACCGTCAAAATTTGGAATTGATTTTTATGGAAAAGTACAGCGTATTGATGCGATATCTTGCCTTGACGTATTATTTGCCAAATTTTCACTGGGTAAACTAACTTAATTTATCTGGGAAGACTTACGAAGATTATGCAACACCTTTTATGTACAATTTAATTATACTGTTGTCTAACAACTAAATCAGAACGGCAGCAGGTTGCAGACTTATATTAACATCTGTATTCCTAGGTATGAATACTGTTGGACCGCCTTCTCGCTCGTCGTCCTCCATGACTTTCTTGACCATGTGGATGGTATTGTTGCCAAGGTCCAGAAGCAAATTTATGGTCCAGTGGATGATCCCTTGCTTGGGGGATTTATGGACGCATTTTGTGATAAGGTAGAGATATGACTTAAATTATAGTTTTCGTCACATTGACATTTCATCTAAGACATAAGGGACCGGTCAGAATTTAACGGAGGGGGGGCGGGGAGGAGGTATGAGTGCATTGAAAATATAACTCGAAAAAATGCCAACTCCCCTCATGTGAACATAAAAAAGTTCTCACTCCCTCCGATGTCTTCAAAAAAGTCAAGACACCCTCCAACCGAGAAGCGAATTCACAACCCCTTGCGCCAGCATGACATAGCCACACACTAACACAAAAAAGCAGAAAAGTCAATGCTGTTAGTATGTATATATTTAAATGGTTTACGATCTAAGCAACGTACAGAAGGCTGCACCTGAATGGTGCACGAACCCCTCAGCCATAATATTCATCTTAGCAACATATACATGTATCGTTACACTGAAGGGTAAGATGTAAGCAACGTACAGAAGACTGCACCTGAATGGTGCACGAACCCCTCAGCCATAATATTCATCTTAGCAACATATACATGTATCGTTACACTGAAGGGTAAGATGTAAGCAACGTACAGAAGGCTGCACCTGAATGGTGCACGAACCCCTCGGCCATAATATTCATCTTAGCGACATATACATGTATCGTTACACTGAAGGAAGTTAACACAAGACTGAATATTTAGTTAACTTGAATGGTTTCAAATTTAGCCATACAATGTAACTGAAGACGTACAAATGACAGGTACATGTAAACATGCACTGGACATACAATAATCATGATAAATGTATTCAGGGTGAATTAATCTACTTACGTTATATCTCACCATACAATAATCATGATAAATGTATTCAGGGTGAATTAATCTACTTACGTTATATCTCACCATACAATAATCATGATAAATGTATTCAAGGTGAATTAATCTACTTACGTTATATCTCACCATACAATAATCATGATAAATGTATTCACGGTGAATTAATCTACTTACGTTATATCTCACCATATACAATAATCATGATAAATGTATTCACGGTGAATTAATCTACTTACGTTATATCTCACCATACAATAATCATCATAGCAATATTTATGTTCCTATTTCTCTTAAATATCATGCATCGCAAAAGTATTTATTAGATGAAGAAATATTATGTGTATTAACCAATACCTGTGGTCGATCCCCATATATTTGAACCGGGCGAAATGACTCCATATCATTGATGTTCAAACAAGCATGCAAGCACACTGAAAACGTGAGAACTTTCAGAAACCATTCTGACATTCATGTTGAGAAATAAAATTTCTCATTGACAAGGATATGCCATGGGGAACTTAATGTTTTCATTTCAAACTGTTGATTGCTAGAAATCTAGCTTATGTTGGAGAGACATATAGCGTTTGTGCTGTCCGTCAGGCATTGTTGTCCGCTCAATTGGCGCGATATATCTCGAGAACTACTCAACCAAATTTAACGGTTAGGGGAAAAGCATTTATTTCAGGGTCCCATGAATTAATTAGATTTTGGGGTCTGTTCGTATTTTTGTTTGTCTGTTTTCTGTCCGTCTGCTCGTTCATTTTCTCCTGTCTGTAACATCTTCACCGCCCAATATCTCGAGTATACTACGCACGAAACTTGGGGAAAAGCATTAGTGGCAGGGCCGTATGAACTGATTAGATGACGGGTTCTGTCAGTATTTTCGTTGGTCTGTTTTTTTTGTTGTTTTTTTTTGTCCGTTGGTTCGTGCATTGAATCTATTTTATTAGTATTATTATTATCATGCCCTGTTTCCTGCATGTAATATGAGAAAGGGATGGAACAGTTGGAGGAGACATCGATTTTGTAAAAAAGTGCATAAACTGGTGTTTATTATAATTTCAGGTTCACGTATAAATTAAGTGTACGTGGTAACAGCTTCATACTAAACTAATGTCGTACGAATATGGATAGAGGATTTTTGTGTAAACGGCTGGTTAATATCGGAACACAAGCATCACGTCCGACATTCACGATAGCGATCCACGATATGCAATGATGCCGACAATTAAACATAACATTATAAGGGTCATGAAAAACGATGCCGGTGGGCTGACAAGAAATCATATTATCCCCACAGACAAATATACTGACTGCACATTTCTAAAAACATCATATAACCAGAAGTGATCCCTGGGAATATTTGTATTCCAGTCACACGTTTATTGTAGCTGTTCATGTGGGCATCTTGAATGGCAAGACACCATGAAGTTCACATCGTCACGCCCGTACCAGTATTGTTTAATCCGAATACATTTCGAAGTCGTTTTCTAGAGTATAATATTATGCTTTATTTGTTCATATGAATATTATTTTTCGTGAGGTCAAATTTCTTGCATATCACGTACTTTGCTATCAATGTGCGATTTTTGTCATGAAATTTGAGAAACTTTGAGTCAAGGTACTTTGTAGTATACTGCCAAACACCTTCAATCGAACCAGAAGATTGTCCATAAGAAAGAAGATCGTCAAAAAAGCGTTGGATGAATGAGTAAGAAATTCGAAATTGAAATTGTCTTTTTTCTCTCAATAATTTCTGCATATAGTCTAAAACAAAAATGGATCAACCAAAAAGTAGTATACTACAAAGAGCTGTCACTCGAATCAGTTTCTGCAATAATATTTTCACTTTGATTTAAATCTTCTCTCTTGCATGTAGATCCGGATTGAGGGCAAGGACTTTTTCATTTTTATAGAGATTTAGGTCTAAATATTATGTTCCACTTGGAATAGTGGTTGTTTCCGTCAAATCCAGTTATAAAGTGGATCAATAGCGTTTGGTGAATGTGGTGGAACAGGCTTTGCAATTGTCATTTTTTAATAATATCTATATATAGGCTAAGCCTATAACAATAAAGATCTGTCAAAGGGAGTGCGAAAATGTACATCATATAGCTTATATAGAAATAAATAAACGTATGAAGGTCATAAAATTTCCAATAAATATACAGATTGTCCAATTGTTTATCCGTTTCCATGGATGACCGAATGTTATATAGAGATATACACAATAGTGATTCTAATTGTTTACTTATCTAAAGGCTTCGTCGTGAGAATGAAAAGCTTGTGCATTAAATATGTTTACGTGAAGTATAGCTCAGAAGTTTCTCTATCTATCTACCTAGTATAATCCGTGGCGTGTCCGACTCCTCCTCCTCCCACTCCTCCTACTCCGCTTTACTCACTGCACAGCGGGTCGCATAGGTGTGGCGCGGGATAGGGTGGGGCGAGAGACCTGGGTGCGCGATGAGTAGTATAGAAAGGGCACGCGATCTCCCTATTTCTATAATCAACGAACTCACGTATGAGTCTAAAACGGTATATCGCATAATATAGCTGTTTGATAAAAAAAAACATTGCAGGTTGGTTATGGTTAAGTTACCAGCCCAGAACATCCCTTGAAGTAAACAAACACAGGTTTAACTTCAGGTAAACAAATGTACGAGTGAATGCCTGGTCATTCATTTACGAATGGAATCGGGCGTATACAACATGTAATAACCTTAAAACATAACCCTTTGCAGATCGTGAACGTATTTTGCCTTTGGTCTCTGCTGTTGTTGACGGACTATAGCTCCATGACCTTACAGCAGACGTGTCTCTACATCGGTGTTTGCTCGATAATCATCGTATACGAGTTCATCTTGGGAGTTGTGCGAGTACAAGACTATTTTTCGTCTTTCTATGCAAGGTAAAGTGATGCATGGTTTTAAATGGCAGCATTTATATTGGCGCTAAATCCAAATTGGTCGTATTGTTCTGATACATGTAAAGTTCATTCTCCCTTACCTTCCTGACAATCCGGTCTTTGCACAAAATTCAAGTTAATACCTGCAATATAGCCGCGTCGATAGCACCAGCAGGAGACGTGCTTTGACAGCAGTTCGTCTATCCGCTCGCTCTCTTATCTCTTTAACATGGGGCGTTTCTTTTAACTACGGTGTTGATAACTGGAATATTTTCGACCTGAAGTTGCTAAAATATCAGAAATGTAAGCATAGTGGCATATATGGAATAAATGTAGGATAAATTGACCCATATGTATCATGTTTACATCAATTATCGTTTAGTTTAAAACCACACCTAATATTAAAGAGATAGGAGATCGAGAGAATGAACGAACCGCTGTCAAAGCACGTCTCATTGAGGGATATTGCTAAAAAATAACTTGAATTTTGTGCGAAGACCGGATTCGAACCGTTTTGCACGTCTATTTTCTGCTGGCAAAATCAAACTTTCTTTCAACCGTATATAGAGGCTCCATAAATTTCCTAAACTTTTGAACCGATCGGTTCGCAATATCGTATAAAATGATAATTATCATAATCATATAATTTCGTGCATTGCCTTTGGTACATTTTGAAAATTTTGTGACAAGACTGTCAATGGTGGCTTGCTACTATATTAATGACGATTTGCAGAAAATATGACCAGAAACCTGCCAGTGCTGGTATTTCGTCGTCCTCCGCCGCAGTCATGGAGGGGAAACTTAAAGAGAAGTTGGAATCAATGGGGATAGCTTTTCTTTGTCTCTCCCAGGCTTCTCCTGTGGTCATGGAGTCCATCTGTGAGTAGGATATGGGTTTTTTTCAGATTCTATTTTTTATATCCGCAAGATTACTCGCATTCTACCGGTAATTCTTTCGTTTTGAAACGCCCTCGCTACAGCGAATATCACCATTCTGGCTTGGTAGTCGATACGTGGACACAAATGGCATACAAATTACTGGGATGACCTCAGTTAGGCCACATAAATGCGCAAGTTTACTCCTTTTAACGCAACTGGTCTGTACATAATCATTAAACTATTTCGTTCTTCAATGAAATTATCAAATTACTACCCCGGTTTTGTTGGCGTAGAAAGCGTATCCACAATGGACAATTGTAACTTTTCCATTTTTCATAAACTCCATCAACTTGATAAAGATCGACTGGTATCACAACATATATGTAAGCTTCAAGTTACACAGATCAACCCCTTGTGGCTGTACACCCATCCGACGCAACCCACTCAGCACGATTCCAAAACGTCTTTGGGATAGTGCCGAAAGTAACTGTATAGTACAACCCACAGACCAATATGGTATGAGAGCAATGTATCAATGTCTGAATATCTTCAATATTCGACAACCTAGATGCCATCGTAGCTACAAGTTGTGGCTGTATTTTCTGAAAATGTTGCCGCGATCTCCACGAACTCCAAGACCTCTAAAAACTATGAAACCAAAAGATACCCCCTACCCACCAACAAATTCCACTGGTTTCTGCATTTTCCAAAAAGACACAATCCCAAATACTCGACGGGAGCTGAAAACCACGCGACATAAACTTGAATAACGAAAAAGTTTTACCCGAATATCGCCACTTCCGAATATATATTCCGTAAAATCTTGATCAGCAATATAGACCATTTCAAACCGAAAATATGCGAATAAATCCGAAGGTCAAATTGTATTGACGGAAGCTCACGAGTTCAAAGATCGTCTGACCAATGGAATGCTCGGATTCTGGAAGCAAAATAACACCGCTGCCACAACCGGAAGTGCCTAACGTGAAATAGATCTCTAAACTTAAATCTAAATATATTATAATATGACTGAAACATTGTCTTTTTTCACAAATCTGGGGTGCACTCGAAGAAAACTAGTTTATTAGGGGAAAGGAAGTTATCAGTATGTGAGTATAATTATTTTGTTGACTTACCGGACAAACCCATTTTGTGGCAGTGAATGATTAGTGATGAAAAAATAGCGGTCGATCTGCTTCCAGATATCGATTGCGCCAGGCAGTGAATGATTAGTGATGAAAAAATAGCGGTCGATCTGCTTCCAGATATCGATTGCGCCATGTGACTTGTGTCATCGCTATACACGGAATTTGCCGAGCTCTGTGAAAAGGTCTATAGCTTGGAATACCAGACAAACACATATTGAGACAACAGAGTCGATTACACTGAGATTTAAAACTGATCATTGCGTGCCAGGGGCTGAACTCTGACTATTGTCTGAGACTATACTGAGTACGTCTAGACAAGTTCGCTGTAAAAGCCAATTTATTGGTATCCAACCCGGTTATCTCAAAATTGAATTGAATTTCTTTAAATTTCACCTTTTTTTTCCATCAGGTTAAGAGAAGATGATCCATGAAAAAAGAGGGGTTATCATACTTGTTAAAAAAAATTAACAGCCGAATGCATGCATACCACTTGAAAGCCATAACACTGAATACATAGGGAGATTTGAATTTTTTCTTGCTTATTGCTCAATAAATCAAACTTCTCGAGGTCAAATTTCCCCCATTTTGCTATATAATTCTAAACACATATAGTTCTTGTTGGATATGTAATAAAAACAGGGGTTCACCATGCTTTCTTAGAAAATATTAGCGGTATAACAGATACACTGAGCCTTTCCAGTCCTAGTTCCAGGAGGGGTTGGGGGTGGGGGTAGGGAATATTATTGGAGGGTCATTTATTAGCTATTTACAAGTTTCCTTTTTGTTGAATGTGAATAAGAGTGAATTTTGAGGGATTCCAGAGGCATACTTTTCAACCTTGAGAGCACCCTCCAATCGTTGAATCTAAGATGACAACTTTTTGGTCAGTCCTATCACACTATCGAACCACCAGTAAAACGCATAAATTGTTCTGTTGTGTCTTTTGTTGATTTTTATCTCATTTTGAGATGTCTGGGTACCTTTGTTAGGAAATTCAGCTTGTTTTGAAAAATTTTCAGGGAAATGAACGTCCTCTACTCCCTTAAAGTCTTAACTTAGTAACTAAAGATGGTGTCCGTTTGGCTCTATCGGAAATAACTGCAAGTAATTAAACTGCAGAAGTAACACGTGTGGTCTACTCTCATTTGTTTTAGCGCGAGTAATAACTCGTTTCATCTGTTTCTTCATCTTTCAGCGGGAAGGACTGGTATTATTTGTTTGTTGCTGTCAGTGAGGTTAGCACACGCCAGTTTGAAACACAAACTCGATGCCAGAATCCGAATAAAGCGTGGAAACGCGCAAGAAGATGAAGGTTGTGACATAACATCAAAGGAGAGCTCTATAAAGGATTGTGTTGAAGATACTTCAGAAGAACGCGTAAGGATAGTTCTATAACTAAAGTGACAACTATTGCGTATCATCTAGGTATATGTGTTGTCATCAAGAGGAGAGTATTAACAAGACAATGCAAGCAAACTCGAGTGGACCTTTGTTGTTGTTGTTGTAATAGATTTGGTGTCAGTCCTGAACAATTGCACAATCTCACAATTGATCTGATATATGTATTACTGAAGATCTTCTGACCGTATATATCACTCCATTTACAAAATATTTTTATGAAAAACAATTTAAATTTTCTGTCAAATTGTATAATGTTTGGTGCATAAGATCTCAGTTTTGTGTATTAAATTTTCAAAAAGCTCTTCCAACACCTTATAGTGTTCAGTTTATATCACACAACACCAGAAAGAAATGACGACAATATTGTATTCAAGGTAATTAATAAAAATAATTATTCTCTTCGACTTATTTGGGTGCAGGCTCAGCCTGGGTAAGAGGAACGCGATATGGTAAGACCGATATCGTGTGTTATGGACCAATCATAGCAGGCACTTGCAGAACTATGTAAGGACGCAGATTGCTGCAGGACCAAGGCAGCGTGGAGTCCGGTACAAGTGTGTGAGTGTGTGTTTGGGGGGATAATTTGTAGTCTTGACAAGCATGACGACTGCAACACATATAAATATTAAATGACAAAGCATGTATCACAGACATTGAATTGGTTGAAAATGTTTCAGAAGCTGGAACTCCGATTTCGTGTAAAAAAATACACGGAGTCGCATAAATAGTACATGACATACGATTGATGTTCTCGACGTCGGAACAGTCCGACGACCAACGTCTGGTGATCCTCTACTTAACCCATGCGGCCCAAGTCGCATCTCCCAGTCTAAAGGAATGTCCATTGTAACAAGACTGGTCTAAATTCAATCTAGAGAGTAGACCTTTAAACATAATAAAAAATAAATCCTAGACAAGAGATATTTACTTGGATCTACGAATAGCGGAGCGTTGAGATCATTGGTTAGTTTAACTCGCTCATTATGATATTGAAAGAGAAAAGTCACGGGAAGAAATGAATGATTCAACGAGAAGAAGGACAGTGTCTCCTTGACGGAAGGGGCCCGTTTTAGACGATGTCATAGTGAGGGAACAGGCGCTGAGATCACTTTTGAATTCTACGTCTCCTATCCACAGGATCGTAGCATGGTTGAAATATTTGGTGATCGTGAACTCCCCACATCTCAAAGAATCCAAAGAATGCTGTGACACACACAGTTTTCAACGAAAGATCCACGTAAGGAGAAAACTCACCCTGCTTTAATGTAGACACGAGACGATTTTGCACACTTTTGTCTTTCCTTAGTGGCTCTCAGTGCTGCAGCAAGATCTGGATGCATGGATCCAGTGGTATTACAGGATGGATTAGGTAAAACGGAACTAATATATGAATAACGTGTGCCATACATACAAAGCTTGAGTGTGCCGTAGCTCAGATGAGGACGGCTGGCACAATGAGCAACAAAGTAGACTAAAATATTTTCACAAATAGGTGGATGAGCAATTTGGTTCTGTTAGAATCCACGCTTAGATAAAAATCGGAGATATTGTCTGTAACTGGTGTCGTAAGCTGCTCTCGTATTCGATGATAGGGCGGTTGCGTAGAGATCTTGAACTGTACTTGTTAATTCTGTATCACGTCGCAGATAGGAGGACATGGCCCGGGCTCTATTTCTGCAAGATTAGCTAGTTTCTGGAATTGTCAAGATGCGAAAGAGAGAGAGCATCTGAAATTGGATTGTCCTGCCTGGAACACCTCTCATTAGAAGCATAATTGTCGGTATGACTGATCTCACGTTGTTCACAATATAGAGAGTGTCAAGCTTGTCGCAGTGAAATAGTATTATTTTACAGCCACAGATATTGGATAAAGTTCAAGTAGGCCATGAAGATGTCGCATTTGGCCTTTTTCCATTAGGTCTGGGAGCCATGATTCAGCAAACCATCTCCCCCCATAGTAACCACAGAAACCTTTGGTGGAAGACGCGTCGGTGTACAGCCCTATGTCTGGGGCACTGGTAATCTCTCTATCTAACAATAATGACACACCTTTGCAGTTAATTAAGTATCCCTGACAATTTTTTAATCCTGCCCGTCAGTCTGAGTTCAAGGTGACGAAGTGATTTGATTGCTTCACAGAGTGCGCTATCCGCTACAAGTGACCAATAAATGATCGACCTGGTCGCATGACTCTGCATCTAAAGTTCAAATGTTGTAAAAGGCTCCGGAATTTCAGCTTTTGGTATGTTTTCTTGTGAAGAAACGGACTGATGAATTCCCGTATCTGCTTACCCAGCAGAGAGTCGAGCTGCTTTTTCGGTTGAATCAAGTTAAAGTCCAAGAAATTCTAACTACGTAGTAGGACCCACTGTGTTATGGGGGTTATCGGAATATATGCAATCTATGGAAATCATCGTATTCAGATAGCGTGTCTAATTTCGCTTAAGCCGGTGCTAGGGGCCGTGTGAATACGTCATTGTCTTCACATGAACACCCGCAATAAAAGCGCGGCTGAGATACTAAGGCTACGTCCGAGAATCCACCGTATTCTCGGGTCTGAATGTGAGGTTTCGAGGAAGCTTTCCTGTGGAGTCATATGGTTGCTTTTCAGTCGCCAAACGTCGTCAATTTTCCCACCTCTTGCATATCGCTCCAATTTAGTAGCGCCATGGTTCGTGATGCTTCATAGGAGGTACTTGTTGGTTGCTGAATTGAACTACATCTTGCTCTAACCTGGTATAGACCAGGCACATTGCATTGTTGGCGTCCAGAATTGCAGAATTTGAATTACTATTAAGTCCAGATGGCTCGGTATCAACCAAGTTTGTTCATTTCCACAGCTGTTTGTAAAACTCCGCTCGGACTGTTCGGCTGACTCGATCAAAATCACAGTTTGGTGAATTCTCCTAGCCAAGGAGACTTCACAAGTACTTGTCATATTTTCCCTGGAGTCGGCGAAAAATCCCCAACCGATACACCTTATGATTTTCACGTGTACGTTGCGTTCTTGAGGGAGAAACCTTCTCTCTATAGAATTGTAGCAATGCAATTTGTTTTAATTCAAATTCAGGGACCCTGACGCTTATTTCTGTAAGATTTTGCCAAATGGTGCCCACAGTCCAGTCCTCTGGTAAACATAGGTCCAATGTACGAGGTTTTTATCCTGTATCAATTGAGACGGAGGGGGTCTGGCTGAACGTTATTGCCTCGTGGCTGGGCGACCTCTTCGCTTGCGTGGAGAACTGGAATCGTCCATGGTTGACTGGTTGTTGATTATATTAAATAGACGAGCGTATATGAACGAACGTATATAATGTAAAAGTTGTAGGAAATAGGGGGATTGTAAAGAAGTTTGATCTTAAATAGGGGCAGTGAATTAAGGGTTAATTTCGACTGGGCATGTTTATTGACCAGTTACATGAGTTTCAATTGAATTGATTCCGGATAACAGGGGTGTGTCATTACAAAAACCTGTCAAAATAAATGAATTACTTATAAAATATGGAAAGTTTCATTGTTGAAAAATATTTTCCTGAAATAAATATTTTAAATACGCTACCAATTTATTTTTCATAGATTATTTGGAGATACCAATTTTCAAAACTGAGATCTGGCGTACCAAAATTTGACAAATTTGGCAAAAGTTTTAAAATTATTCGTCTTAGTAATATTTTGCAAATAGTCATATATACAACCAGAAGAACCTCAATGATAAATACCTGACGTTTTTTGTTTTATCTAATTTTGAGATATAGCATTTGTTCGCAAGTTTCAAGACTGCTATATTAAAACTATTACAACAACAGTCCAAGTTCAGCTTGACCTTAAATGAAGAAGGAAGAGTAGTCGTGTCATCCGACAACTATATATAGTATAATTGCTTTTGGGTTTAATGCTCTGACGATATGCGACATTCAGGTGTATCACTATACAGGTATGCGGACGGATGTAATTGTTGTTCAAGACTTCATGTCATTGTTCGGAATACAGTTTCACTGAATAATACAATGATTTCCTTCTTCTGGATACCAGGTTCTTCGACAGTTGATAGATAACAGTTGATAGATGACAGTTGATACACGACAGTTGATAGATGTCAATTGATACATGACAGTTGATAGACGACAGCTGATAAATGACAGCTGATACATGACAGTTGATACATGACAGTTGATAGATGTATCGGGAACTAAATCTCAAACAACACTCTCCCGAATCCCAGGCACACTGTCTCTTAATTGTGTGTTTGAGTGACATGTAAACATTGACCTGCATTACAATATCAAATTTAAGATTAAATCATTAATCTATCCTAGCTGTTGATGTACTTTAATGCCTAAATGGAATTACTCTGATATATACCTGATATTGTATCTTAATGTACACGTATTTATAGATCATGCGAGACCTAATCAACAAACAGTCGGTGGGGACACAAACGGGAGATGAAGACGATGATATTGAAGACAGTGGGCAAATTGATAGGTGAGGATCAGTGAGCCGATTGCTGTTGCCAATTAAAAAGAGACAAGACAACATACATCACCGATAGCGGAAATACAAGCATTGCACCTTTTTTATTACACCCACACATGTCAGATTGTATTAGATATGAATGTCATAAAAGAATGTATTATGTTCACTGGATTCAAAGGAAACTACTGATAATCCAGATATATATAGATTAGCACTGTACAAGTGGTCATTTATCTAATTTTTTTTTCATTCCCCGAATTTGATAAAACCCAAATGAAACGAGTTTTCATATGGGTTTTATGAAACGAGTGTGATAAAAATCGGATAAATGATCACGAGTATGATGATTTATTTCTCACATCACAACAATTTTGAAAAATAGTCGAAATATACTTGGTAGCAAAAATGCAGGGGTGTGATGCAGGTTTTGTATGACATGGTATCACATTGCTTTTTTCTCTCACGTCGAATCTACGACGAGATGTGATTACAATTTTGACATATAGATACATTTGACCTGCCTCCTCTCTCACCTATATGAAATAACCATGATGTATATCATAAAGATACCTGCATTCCCTCGCATAACAGCGGGAATTAGATCATTAAATCGTTTTGAAAATCCTGGATATCTCTTGCAGTGTTGTTCGCCTGTCCCAGTTGTTGCTGATTCATATTTTTAGGTGCAGTAGTTTTGGAGAATTTTTTTTGCAGTGGCTTACAATGCCATTTTGACGTCACCGTACCAAATTTTGCAGAATTTATGTATTTTTTAGTTAGTAACAGCAGTGTGTTAATGCTACATTGTTTATAGTTATATCCCAGGATTTTCTTGTCAGCCCCGATCTCACCCCTCATTCCGATTTCTGTTTCCTGCCACACTTCAGAATTGTTCCGAAGTATTTTAACATATCTACAGTGAATAAATAAATGTTCCAAATTTTCTATTTCTTGATTACAGTGGCCACTTAGTTTAGTGTTAGATAAATCTATTTAGTGGAAGAATGACTTTGTTGGTAAAAATTATATATAAAGATTTGAAATGGTGCCTTTATGACTGGAGTTTTTTGAACAGTTGTGTAATGTTTTAAATATTTTCTCATGGTATACTTTCTGACATATTCAGTGCCTTTCCCCATTTTTTAAAGATATAAATGATACATTTGATTGATAATTCGATATGTTATTGTAGCGTATACATTCCTTTATCCGCCTTGCCAAAAACCGACAATATACTGTTATTACGGGCATTGTCTGTAATTGGAGACCAAATTCCAGATTTGATCTATTAATCTATTCTCTAAGAACATTGAAAATTCCTTTTACATCATTTTTTCTTAATCCTCAAATATCAATATTTTGCCATTTGAGGCAATAGTGTCACGTATATATTCGACATAATACTTACACCAATGAGCTACAAAGAAATAACTGTTTCTAAGATACATTTTTAATTCTGACCCCGTAAGCGCCCCAATCCAAACGACTTTTGTTTTTCCAAGTTTATTTTTATCCCAGAATGTTTGAAGAACATCTCAATACATTTCATTTCAGTGATCGCTCCGAACCGTTGAGGGTTAGCTGAGTGTTATCTACGCATTGGCTAATTTTGAATGCATCATTTTTTTAATTTTATTTCCTTTAATTTTTTGTTTCATGTTCTCTAACCATTGCACCGACCAGTTTAAAACGAGATATGTCCGTTTGAAATATACATGTTTGACTTTTTGTGTACACTATTTGTATCCAAGTTTGTATTTTTTCTCCGAAATTAAAAGCGTTCAGAACTTTTGAGATGAACGCCCAGGAAACAAAGTCGAAAGCTTTTTCGAAGTCAATCATCAAAAGTAAACCTGGTATTTCCTCATTTCTTGTCTCAAACATCAGATCATATATGAGCCTGATATTCTCCCCAATATACCTGCCAGAGATAAAACCTGCTGATTTCCATGTATCAGTTTGTCCAAGACCGTCTTCGATCTATTTGCTATACAAGCAGAGTCCCACATTTATAAGTAACATTCAAAAGAATTATTGGTCGCCATTTTTTTCATAAAATGTCTCCGTTTATTAGGCTTGGATATACACGTGATGGCTCCTGAGTAATCGATAGTTTATCTCTTTCAAATGCGACATTAATTGATCTCAAGATGAACCCGCCCAATTGTTTCCAAAACATTTTATAAAATTAAAACGGAAAATCCGTCAAGATCCGGACTTTTATCGTTTTCATATTTCTTAGAGCATTGGATAAGCCAGTGTTTGTATCGTAAGTTTCTAGGTTATCCGATTCTGTATAATTTAGTCTTTTGGAGTTTAAGTATCTCAAAAAGTCATCGGGATTCAAATTTGGGAGTTCTTGTTTCGAGTATAATTTCTTTTATAAAATTGCTGGATTATTGCACACTGTGACGATTTTATTCAACGCTGCAGAAATATTATTGCAGAGACCTGAATATACCAGGAAACGCCTACATTCAAAATTTCTCAAATTTTGTGATAAATATCGTACACGGACGGCAAAATATGATCGTAGCGTACAGGATTTCTGGTGCAACGTTTCGTACCTTGTGTCTAATACCACTTAACCCGAAGCTATAGGGACCGTTTAAATAACGTGTTCCATAGTCGATAGCAGAGAAAGCCGTTTTCAGATTCATCGTCCTTTAGTAGAGATCATTACCTCATCAGAGATCTACCATGAACTATGAAGGGGAATAAGAAGGAATATGAATGTGTATTACAGCATATTTTCGTTTCAGGGATAACAGTTCTGACGGTTTACATCGAGATGACGGATATGAGAAGGACACTTACAATAAACAGATGCTACGTAGGAAATCTGTACCATCGAGTCACTTTGACGGAAGAGTGGACAGGGTTTACACAATAGGCTGTTTCGACCTTTTCCATCACGGTCATGTTAAACTATTGCAGGCGATGAAAGCCATTGGACGAAAGGTAAACCCTCTTCATGGTTTGTCTCGCGTTTTGAGAGGTATATTGTTATATTACGTTTAAGACCAATCAAGAAAGGTGTAGCATTTAAATGTGTACAGTCAGCACCGGTGTGTGGGAATTCGTTTGATAAAGCCATTACTGATCGACCCATTCTAGAGTGACACTAATGTTATATATTAGTGTGAAATTCGTCGAGGTTTGGGGTAACTTGGGAAAGGGGACAGTAAAAAACCTCAAGCTGGTTTATTAAAAGAAACATCCAGTTACAAGTTTTCAATAATACAAACAAGGTATAATGATATTCCTGAGATCAGATTCTAACGATTTCCTAGGGTTTTATCGAAATTCTGCTGTGTGTTATTTCAACGAGCGAGCATATATCTCGATCACGCCTTGTCCATTGAATGAGTGAGTGCGTGGATAGGATTTAACGTCGCTTTCAACATTATTTCAGTCATATCGCAACGAACCAACTAAGCATCACCCATGCAGCCAAGTTGCGTTCCTGAAACTTCGAAGAAGAAATCTTTGAAGCAGCATGGAACCAGACACTCTCCATTCACCCTATAAAACACTGAGGACAGCACACAAGACACAGACAGGACGCTTACATGGTGCAATAAAAACAAGTGATAATACAGTGCTAGACATCACATTATCAAGTTCCTGCTGCTTCTCAGCAAAATGCATTGAAGCAGCAGGAACCCGTGCCCACCGGACATTGAAAAACATATGGATCATGTACAGGCATTGTGCTAAAACGACTCAAGCTGAACATGGTTTGTGGCATTGTTCGAAAACGTCGATTTTTTTCAGGGGATAAAGCAAATGCTAATGGACAAGATGTGTATACGCCACCACTCTTGAATCTATTCCTTCTGGAATATTAGTTGCTGAGAAAAAGTGATACCAAAGCCATTGAACATTCATTGCTTGCCATTGCTTGATGTTACATCATGGAAAAGCATTTCTCATTTTGAACTTACTGTATTGCTGAAATATCTGACAATTCTTACTGTGTCAAATTGGAATTATTTTATATTCTACGTAGGTCATTGTCGGTGTCCATGACAGCAGAAGCATTTACAGATTGAAACATCGAGTTCCTATTGACAGTACTGAGCAAAGGATGGACAATGTTAAACAATACGCCGATGTGGTAAGTTGAGAATCGTGAAACTGCGCTACAAATGAGATCTACTGGTATAGTCGCAGGTTGAATGATGGTCGCCTGGGCAATGAATACCAACAAAGTATAATAATCTGGTTAGATGATCGATTATAATGTAAGAGGATGGACGATGACAAATGAGTAAATATTACAATTTAGTAAAACAGAATAGATAACGCAAAACATTGACTAAATACGCTATATGCTGAATAATTTAAGGCTATCTCTCCAAGTACTTATCAAACTCCGAACGGCGCATTTCAGCTGAACGACTATCGTCTGGCTACAAGCACTGCCCGCAGTCGAATGCTCTGGCACAGATCCGAAGACCAGGGTTTGTTACGATGGGACTAATCACGCACATATGCAGCTCCCTACGCAAATAGATTCGTTGAGAACGGCGAGAAAATCAAGAATCTAACTTCTTTTTTCCGGTGTAAGCTATTTATTAAATACTGTTGGGATATATTTGGTTGATGAAACAAAGGCTTTTAGCGGAAAGAAGGAAGGTATATATTGCGGAGTAATCTCAACGCTGAGAGCGTGTTAACGATATTTTCAATTGTGGGCAGTGCTTGTAGCCAGACGATAGTCGTTCAGCTGACATGCGCTGTTCGGAATTTTATGCGTCAAACTTTTCACTCGGAGAAAAATTTGCAATAAGAACTTCATAGAACTAAATGATTTTAATTTAATTCCAAAAAATATTTAATCGACGGCTGCTGGTCAGTCAGTCAGTCAGTTTTGAATTTGGGTGGCGCATGCAATCCGTTAGGATTATGCGCGCCAGTGTCATTGCATTAAGTTGAAAAAATAAAACAGATTTTAAAAACACAATAAAAAGTGTTAAAAACGGTGTGTTAAAAACAACGGAGGAAATATATAAGGAAACTAGACAGATGTATGTATAAGAAAAGAAAATTATATATAATTGACTAGATATTAATTTAAATATGCTATTAAAAAACAACATATAGAAAAAACCGACTCCAAAGGCGTTATTTATAGACATAAACGGAAGGGGAAATAATCGTAACAACAACCATAATACACCAACGACCCTAATTATAAAATAATATACAACTAAATTAAAAAAGGCCAATATGGTACATGCATATTTTGTTTTTGACTAACTTGATTTAACTCAATATATAATTAAGATGAATAGGTGGATAATTCAAAACAATAATCGGTATTGTGAATAAACATCTATGCTCATCCTGATGAAGACCGTGCCCGATGATCTCGTAGTATCATCAGACACCAATGTCCAACCAGCTGCTGGTCGCTTAGACAATCTGTATTTATGTTGTCTTTTCTCTGTCGTAGGTGTTCTGTGTTGCTGGTACGGACCCGTCAACCTTCCTCGACTGTATTGTCAGTCAGTCAGCAGATGAATCGTACCTGTACGTTAGGGGAGATGACATGATTAATTTCCCAGCCAAGTCTGTCTGCGAGAGGCTCATGCCAATTCGCTTCCTACCGTACACAGTCGGTGTGAGTTCCACCAAGTTGAGAAAGATGTTACTAAATTCCCAGTCCTATGCACCAAGGAAGATGTTTGAAGAGGACGATTACAGTCTGTTTTATTGACTACTTTGTCAGTATGGCCACCAGACAAGGACTGAGCTATTCCATGAGGGCAGCTACTCAAATGATTTTTTTTTGTAATTTATATAAGTTGAATTAAACCGTTGTTGCGAAAAATATTATACTTGTTATAATTGTTTGAAGCTCAGTGATCTGACCAGTCTTCACCTATCCGGGTTACTCCAGATTGTGGATGACCTATATGGGTTACCATAGTAAACCTGTGGAACAGTTTGTCCCTTGTATCCGCTGAAGGTAGATCCATGTTCTCAGACTCCTAAACACAGTAGTCCAGGTCTACGTTCATAAGGCAGCCGTGGTGTGCCATTTCGACGTATTTACGATGATATTGCCTCAGCAGTATTTGTAAATGTTTTTCAAAGATTAATCAAACTGTTGTCGACTGTTCAACAACTGGTTGGTTACGGTTCTGTTCTGTTTCAAATATCCACACGGAAGGCCCCATATTGTTAAGTTGCAGTAGTCGGCCCTAGGATTTTCACAACAGCAACTGGGGAGAACCGCACAACAGTACTGAGATATCGGGATAAAATGATTGATCAGTCAGCTGTGGAGCAGTCCCCAAGAGAGCATGATGAAACTACGTGTATCATACCTGTTCTGCTGCAGAACAAGAACGAAATAGCTACCAAATCATGCCATATGTAGTGTTGATCTTTGCCATGTTCACTCTCCTACTTTCATTGCCTTACATTCAGTGTGGAAGGAATTGATCGTCTCTGGTACATCCATCAAGTTTCCTCCACGGAATACGAGAGCAATCAATAATCGGACAGTTTAAGGGCGTGGTACTGATTAAAAAATCGAATCCGAGATCTTCGTCAGGCCGATACGGTGCCACAATAATCTGTGTTGAATTATCTTATTAAAAGGGTACGTGGTCACCTATTTGCTGCGGTGAGATTTGTTGACAAAATAAACCGCCTAAATAATCTTTGATAAATTATATGCCCCCGTAAATGTATAATTCATCAGGTGGTTATACTGAACTAGCAAGCGTCAGATCCGACATTCAATACTCAGCCGTCGTCCATAAAAGAATTTCCGCGTCAATAATCGAAAGACCTATTTCGTATGACAGCACCAATGCCCAATGTGATGATATGAAAATAATAAATACACAAGATTGTTTCTTATGGTTTTATGCCATCACGTATAGTGATAGCCGGTTTCGGACTGTGTACGTCATTATTATACCTAGTTGAATATAGCCTCCTATTTGCAGCATCCACGGAATTGAGTATGTGTCTCATAACTACTCATACTACATCTTCACCAGCCAAGTCAACTACATCGCAAAGCTCTCTACAGAGCAACGTGATGTACGTCGACTTGGCTAGAGAAGATGCTCATACTAAGACCTTACAGATTTCTGACGTATACCCTTAGATAGCCTGGACGTAGCCTGCACGTCTCAC
Organism: Hanleya hanleyi; assembly: GCA_036873755.1. Lineage (NCBI taxonomy): Eukaryota > Metazoa > Mollusca > Polyplacophora > Lepidopleurida > Hanleyidae > Hanleya > Hanleya hanleyi. Next base: position 50,162 of record JAVTVY010021345.1, on the reverse strand, counting down.
TCTCACTTTTGGATAACAGTGTGTTGGTCCTCCCACTCTCAACATGTATATATTTTTTGTAATGGTATTCATCTTCAACTATTGAACAATGACACGGAAAGAAGGAACACCAATGTAATGTAATTATATTGCATCACAATCAAAGCGTGACTTTACAACGAAAATCATATGGACTGCGTATCAGCGATACGGATTTGAAATTTCTGGAAAATCATAATGTCTTGCCGGCATGAGTGAAAACTGTTGACCGCTTCTCTCTTGCTGGAAACTAGCCTGTGTTTATGTTTATGTATACTATCAGAAGTCCATCTGACTTCTGATACTATGATTGTATACATACTTTGGTGCTAATACTAATGCTGTTTTATGGAATAGGTCTTGGATTATGGACGTGGAAGTTGTTTAATGGGCGACGGCTGAAAATTTAATGACGGACTAGACGCTTGTACTTTATCATGCTTCATAATGCATCCAGTGACTCATTACATCGCACGAATAATTTATATGGTCAACATGGTATATTGCAGACAGCGAGTGAGCTAACCAACCAACGAACCAACTAAGCACAACTCGCGAATAAATCTTTGAAGCAACATGGAGCCAGACACCCGTCATCCAACCTATATAACACTGCGGACAGCACAAGGCACAGACAGGACGTTTACATTGGCGCAATGAAAACAAGTGCAAGTACAGTGTTAGACATAACATGGCCGACTGACTCGGACGGAGCTGTTTCACGGGGACAGCTGCAACAATCAAATTTTATATTCATTTGAATTGAATATGACAGCTGTTACGAAAAATAGTATGTGATACATTAGTAAAAGCTCTTTTATCTCGGCAGGCCTCAAATTGAAGCGAATAGAGCATTTTCTGAACACATATAGGTTGCCATGGTATAGTAAAGCCTGTGGATGAATTGATCCCTGTCTGCATTACATGAAAGTTGAGCCAATCGGTGTTCTACGACATCCCAGACTTCTAGATTAAATGTATGCGTCGAGGTCGACATTTGAAGCAGTTTGAAAGATAGCATGATAAATCTACCAGTATCATTAGGCCTGATTTAATGCAAAAGAACTATACCAGAAAGATGAAGATTGATATTGCTGGAGAGATAGTTAAGTTTGATCCCCCTCCCCACCGTGGTGTTGTTAAAACTATTGACCTAATCTGTCTGACAATGAACTGACCATTTTGTCTATATATTATATGATGCCAGTTGGAGTGTTGATCTGTATTGACATATTTACAATGATATGCAGAAGGAAATGATTGACTCAGTCATGTTCCTCCATCGTGATCTCTGAGCACAATACAAGAGCAATCAATAAGTAAACAATTAAAAGATGTTGGTCCGCTTCTCTATATTGAATCAGCTTCGCGGACATTTGCCAGGCCGATCCCGCAATTATCTAAATTGATACATCTCACACACACACACACACCAAAAATGATCTCCGATACATTATGATTTATACTGCTAAAATAGAGTGATGTGAGATTTGCTGAATACATGTTTGGTCTGCCAATTGCTGTGGCAAAAGTGACAAGAATTCAAGAACGCCACTGATGCGCAATATATAATAATATAGCGTTCCGTCGATGTGATATGATGTGGGCTCATCACTGTGTGTCAGAAGTTTGGTCTCCCCAATTATTCTTGGGAGTTAGGGGGATTTTGGGATTAAAGAAATTCTGAATATTGGTATTCAGAAATGGACTTTTTACCTAGTCTCGGGATTAGCCTACAAGTTTAGTGCGACGCTGGGACGGGGATCCCCCTCCCCTTGCAAACACCCCCATGCTAGGACTATAAACTCTGGGATGTCCAGAGATACACCATGAAAATCAGGCCAGACAGGTCGTTAGGAATTAAAAAGTATTAAAGAAACCCCATGGATTAGTCAAACTTGTGAGAATTTTCACCTTGGGCATAAATTCTGCATTTCTTTTTTCAAATCAACGTAAGACATGGGTGAAGAGCATTTATGAGCAATGGCCGCCAATCACAGCAAGTCTGGCCAATGTGGATTGCTCATGTATTCGGCCGATCTGATCAATCTGTAATCGTTAGTCTATGATAGCCAGGTTTCAGTGGATTGAGTGGCCGCCCAGCACAAATACGAAGGATGCGTGGATTTATGCCTACCTCATTGATTTTGAATGAAAGTATATAGATGATTCAGAGATATACTCTCGAAATAAGGCATTCTCCTCGTACTGCATTTATAAGAATGCAGACATTCGCTGTAGCATTATGATTTTGGAAATTCACTGCCCTCCACAACCCATTCTGTTAAATTAACAACATGTTCTGTACTATGAGAAATGACAGATATATATGATACAGAAAGATTCCATTACATGGAAAATAACAATTCTGTATCACATAACATAATTCAGTCTGTCATCTTTCATAGGACAGAATATTCTGTTAGTATAACAGAATGGGTATACTAACAGAATGGGTTTTGAATTTGCCGGCTGGGTACTGATGGCCAATGTGATATGCTCCGTTGCTACACATTGTAACAATGGAAGGTTGATACATCAGACCATCAGCAAGACCGGGTCCGATCTAAATACGTCTGCTGTAAACTATTTATAAGAAAGGGAAGCATTGTCCCAAAACTATGGTGTTCTATTTGTGCCAATTTGATCTCGCGCGTCGACTTGCAAAAGTCGACGCACGACGCGCGACGCGAAAAGTCGACGTCGTGTTTTGAAACGCGACGTCGCCCTTTCCGTCGCGCGTCGCGCGTCGACTTTTACAATGTTAAAGAGATAGGCCAAAACTCGACGTCGTGTTTCAAAAGTCGACGTCGCCTTTTGGCCTATCTCTTAGCATTGTAAAAGTCGACGCGCGACGGAGAGGGCGACGTCGCCTTTCAAAACGCGACGTCGACTTTTCGCATCGCGCGTCGTGCGTCGCCTTTTTGAAGAATCAAAACTCGACGCGCGAGGGAAAAAGTCGACGTCGCGTTTTAAAAGGCGACGTCGCCCTCTCCGTCGCGCGTCGTGCGTCGCCCTCTCCGTCGCGCGTCGTGCGTCGCCCTCTCCGTCGCGCGTCGTGCGTCGGGTGTTATGATGTTAAAGAGATAGACCAAAACTCGACGTCGTGTTTCAAAAGCCCTATCTCCTAACATTATAAAAGTGCGCGACGGAGAGGACGACGTCGCCTTTCAAAACGCGACGTCAATTTTTTCCGTCGCGCGTCGACTTTTAAAAAGTCGACGCGCGACGCGCGACGGACATTCGCGTCGCGCGTCGCCTTTTGGTTTACAAAAGTGCGCATGTCTGGGGAGCATGTTCACGATACACTATATTGTTCACGAGACACAATAAATTATCAATCAAATTATCAATTGAAGTTTGCCACTATACGTTGTACAAACGTATTATATAAAATTCACAATCTTTGTTAACTTTCTTCTTTTATGTAAAGGTGTATGTGTGTTTGTACTGTGATGTGTTGTATTATGATATATTTCACCGTACTCTATGGTATGGTATTGTTTAGAACTGTATTGTTTTGTAATGTATTGAGTTCTAATATGTTGAATTGTAATATATTGTATTGTAATGTATGGTATCATTTTGCATTTTATTGTATTGTATCCTATCATATAGTCTTGTTGTGTCTCGTATTGATTCGTTGTATTGTGATTTGGGGTGTTAATTCACATTCACATCTGCGATTTCCGGTCCTTGTAGCTTCTGACCGGTGTTGGTAATTTGCTGAGAATTTACTGCAACAAAGCAAGAATGGCAAGATATTTAACATACATGGCGACTATGTACCACATAATTTATTTGTTTCGCTGTCAGATATGTTATATTGCTGATTAATTTTCGAACACTGGTACCTGTGTTCCACAAAATGCACACCCCTCCATCGCGAGGACAATAGGCATATATTAGCTTGTCAATGTGTTCATATTTCGCCGGATTAATACGTAAAATAAATTCAAGTTTCCAATAATGAACCAAAAGCTTATGTAAGTAACAGTTTTGCAAGAGTAACAGTAACGACTGGAAAACAGAGAAAAACTCATTAATAGCTTGTGTAGCTCAAAGGAAATGTGGGATCTTACTGTTTTCCGGCCGAAATCGAAAGTAAAATGACCCCACACCTCACCTTTACTTTGACAGCATATAGTCACTGATCTAAAATGGCAGAAAACAAAGCCTTACTGTTAAAAAGGGTTGTATGATTCGAGATAAAATGCAACGTGGCGCGTTTTATCAGGAGACATTCATCAGGATGTCTCCGGAATGTAAGATCTCACAGTTTCATTGAGCTACACAAGCGATTAATTATTTTCCCTCTGTTTTCCAGTCGTTACTGTTAATCCTGCAAAATAGTTACTTACATACGCTTTTGTTCATTATTGGAAACTTGAATTTAATTTACGTATTAGTCCGGCGAAATAGTAACACATTGACAAGCTAATGATGCGAATTGTCCTCTCGATTGAGGGGTGTGCATTTTGTGGAATACAGGTATACCAGTGTTCGAAAATTGATCAGCAAAAAAAACATTTCAGACAGCGAAACAAATATATTATATTGTACATAGTCTCCATGCATGCAAAATATCTTGTCATTCTTGCTATCTTGCAGTAAATTCTCACCAAATTACCAACACCGGTCAGAAGCTACAAGAATCGAAAATCACAGCTGTGAACATTATAGTAATACATGCTCCCCAGACATGCGCACTTTTGTGAACCAAAAGGCGACGCGACGCGAATGTCCGTCGCGCGTCGCGCGTCGACTTTTTAAAAGTCGACGCTCGACGCGCGACGGAAAAAGTCGACGTCGCGTTTTGAAAGGCGACGTCGCCCTCTCCGTCGCGCGTCGCGCGTCGACTTTTACAATGTTAGGAGATAGGGCAAAAGTCGACGTCGACTTTTGAAACACGACGTCGAGTTTTGGCCTATCTCTTTAACATTATAAAACCCGTCGCACGACCCGCGACGGAGAGGGCGACGTCGCCTTTTAAAACGCGATGTCGACTTTTTCCGTCGCGCGTCGTGCGTCGAGTTTTGATTCTTCAAAAAGGCGACGCGCGACGCGAAAAGTCGACATCGCGTTTTGAAACGCGACGTCGCCCTTTCCGTCGGGCGTCGGGCGTCGCGCGTCGACTTTTACAATGCTAAAAGATAGGCCAAAAGGCGACGTCGACTTTTGAAACACGACGTCGAGTTTTGGCCTATCTCTTTAACATTGTAAAAGTCGACGCGCGACGGAAAGGGCGACGTCGGGTTTCAAAACACGACGTCGACTTTTCGCGTCGCGCGTCGTGCGTCGACTTTTGCAGGTCGACGCGCGAGATCAAATTGGCACAAATAGAACACCATACAAAACCCAAAGCCTCAAAACATATTCATCTATCCATTAAGACTGGAGGCATTTATCTACAAGTTAACGAGTCTAGGCCAAATATAACTTAAAGTCTGGGCGACATTAGATCATATTAGCAAATAGATTGGTTTGTGTACAGAACCAGGGCCTGTCGGCATTCGCCCAGCTTAATCCACAAAACCTCAATTACCCTCACAGGTTTAAAAAAATTAATCCACCCTTGATATACCGTACCATATAAAGAAGCATCATATACTTGAACGTATGTATTTAATATGAGATGAACTATGACAAGAGAAACATTTCTATTGGAAGTGCTTAGAAAAGGACACGATTCGTCAATACCACTTCATCGTTTCAAAGAACTATAACCGGTATTCGTTTTTACAAAATGACCTTATTTGCGCGCTAACGGTATCGCAAAGGTCTTAATATCATAGAATTTGGTGTGGAAATGACGAGTGGCTGTTGAATGTTGAATGTTATATCTGATTGTCATATGACGTGCATCATTCCAGACTCAATGAGATATATTGGAATGTTCTAGTTCAATCACTGTGCATATTTACGGGAAAAGTCTACTGGGAACTTGCGTATGTGTATGTTGATCTGTGCTGAGGGCGAGCATATTGAAGCATATTGAAGGATGTAACCGTCATACTTTCCCGAATGACAACAATAATAGCATGGAGATAATTTGGACGGAGTCGTCATAAAAAACAATCAAGAGTTAAGCCAACAAACGATTCTTCAGCATGATATAGATATAAAATAGAATTGCCCTCGGATAAAGTTGAGCTGCTTGGAGGTCCCTTGATAAACTGATTAAGGGTTCAAGGCCAATTAATCCGTCAAAACTGACATTAATTTTCTTAATGACATGGAATTTGATGTAGGTCGCATATTCACAAAACCTATATGAAGCCTTATTTTAATTTCAATTCGAGTTTAGAAAGTTGAAATGAATCCCATATAGGGAATCCGATTGCCGTCTGCATTCCCGCAAAATAATTTACGGGAATCCAACAGACTCCCGTAAAATATTAGCAATCTGTATAGAAATTATAGCATTGGATTCCCGTGGATTCCCATAGAATTGGGTGGCGAGAATCTATTTGGATTCCCGTGAATTTTGACGAGAAACAAGGCCTGCCCTAGACGTGAAAATCTAATTCCAGTCTCTGTATTCATACCCAACTTCTGAAGTTCATTGAAAATGAACAAAATGTTCGTATACATGATGCAGACACCTGGATGTATTGAAATCCAGAAAGTGATACCTTAGATGGCAATTAACTTCAAAGCACTGAATATCTCTCTGATATATATATGTCTTCGAGAGATAAACTCGTTTCTCTGTATGAATTGGTTCGTGAGCAAAGAAAGGACAAACAACGGAGGTGGATAAGGACAATACGACGGAATGAATTGAGGAACACCATGACGATTGTGTCAATCCATTTTACCTTGAAGTTCTTACATACCAATGTGTGGTATATATGCATCCGCTAAGCGCAAAAAGAAATGACCCAATCAACGTATTCCAGTCACAAGAGGAACGACTACTCTTTGATGAATTACTTGTACTTCAAACAATAGACATTGTACTTCCTTCTGGTGCAAGAATGGGTTCAAAAATGCCTGTTCCATCTTCGACTGTTCCAAAATTTCTCATTGATAATTGTCTTGCTATATCTTCGGTGCCATACTCACCCTCCCATTGTAATTGCCTTAAGTTCCATGTTTAATGATCTACCAAGTTTTCTCAGCATAAAACATCGGGAATCAATGAGTGAACAATTGAAGGTCGTGGTATAATGTCCGGTTCCCGATATTGACTTAGCTTCACAGACTTCCTACAGACCCAGTGATCTGTGATGATATATTACATTCAAAGAGGCCTGATCATCATGCATACCAGTGTGGCCTGGGCAATGAATGCCAACAAAGTATAATAATCTGGTTAGATGATCGATTTATAATGCAAGAGGATGGACGATGACAAATGGGTAAATATTAGTTTAGTAAAACAGAATAGATAACGCAAAACATTGACCAAATACGCTATATATATCCCTCCAATTGCTTATCAAACTCCGAACGGCGCATTTCAGCTGAACGACTATCGTCTGGCTACAAGCACTGCCCGCAGTCGAATGCTCTAGCACAGATCCGAAGACCATGGTTTGTTACGATGGGACTAATCACGCACATGCAGCTCCCTACGCAAATAGATTCGTTGAGAACGGCGAGAAAATCAAGAATCTAACTTCTGTTTTTCGGGGTAAGCTATTTATTAAATACTTTTGGGATATATTTGATTGATGAAACAAAGGCTTTTAGCGGAAAGAAGGAAGGTATATATTGCGGAGTAATGTCAACGCTGAGAGCGTGTTAACGATATTTTCAATTGTGGGCAGTGCTTGTAGCCAGACGATAGTCGTTCAGCTGACATGCGCTGTTCGGAGTTTGAGTGTTTATGCGTCAAATTTTCACTCGGAGAAAAATTTGCAATAAGAACTTCATAGAACTAAATGATTTTAATTTAATTCCAAAAATATTTAATCGACGGCTGCTGGTCGCTTAGACAATCTGTATTTATGTTGTCTTTTCTCTGTCGTAGGTGTTCTGTGTTGCTGGTACGGACCCGTCAACCTTCCTCGACTGTATTGTCAGTCAGTCAGAAGATGAATCGTACCTGTACGTTAGGGGAGATGACATGATTAATTTCCCAGCCAAGTCTGTCTGCGAGAGGCTCATGCCAATTCGCTTCCTACCGTACACAGTCGGTGTGAGTTCCACCAAGTTGAGGAAGATGTTACTAAATTCCCAGTCCTACGCATCAAAGAAGGTGTTTGAAGAGGACGATTACAGTCTGTTTTTTATTGACTACTTTGTCAGGATGGCCACCAGACAAGGACTGAGCTATTCCATGAGGGCAGCTACTCAAATGATTTTTTTTTGTAATTTATATAAGTTGAATTAAACGGTTGTTGCGAAAAATATTATACTTGTTATATTTGTTTGATGCTCAGTGATTTGACCAGTCTTCACCTATCCGGGTTACTCCAGATTGTGGATCACCTATATGGGTTACCATAGTAAACCTGTGGAACAGTTTGTCCCTTGTATCCGCTGAAGGTAGATCCATGTTCTCAGACTCCTAAACACAGTCGTCCAGGTCTACGTTCATAAGGCAGCCGTGGTGTGCCATTTCGACGTATTTACGATGATATTGCCTCAACAGTATTTGTAAATGTTTTTCAAAGATTAATCAAACTGTTGTCGACTGTTCAACAACTGGTTGGTTGCGGTTCGGTTCTGTTTCAAATATCCACACGGAAGGCCCCATATTGTTAAGTTGCAGTAGTCGGCCCTAGGATTTTCACAACAGCAACTGGGGAGAACCGCACAACAGTACTGAGATATCGGGATAAAATGATTGATCAGTCAGCTGTGGAGCAGTCCCCAAGAGAGCATGATGAAACTACGTGTATCATACCTGTTCTGCTGCAGAACAAGAACGAAATAGCTACCAAATCATGCCATATGTAGTGTTGATCTTTGCCATGTTCACTCTCCTACTTTCATTGCCTTACATTCAGTGTGGAAGGAATTGATCGTCTCTGGTACATCCATCAAGTTTCCTCCACGGAATACGAGAGCAATCAATAATCGGACAGTTTAAGGGCGTGGTACTGATTAAAAAATCGAATCCGAGATCTTCGTCAGGCCGATACGGTGCCACAATAATCTGTGTTGAATTATCTTATTAAAAGGGTACGTGGTCACCTATTTGCTGCGGTGAGATTTGTTGACAAAATAAACCGCCTAAATAATCTTTGATAAATTATATGCCCCCGTAAATGTATAATTCATCAGGTGGTTATACTGAACTAGCAAGCGTCAGATCCGACATTCAATACTCAGCCGTCGTCCATAAAAGAATTTCCGCGTCAATAATCGAAAGACCTATTTCGTATGACAGCACCAATGCCCAATGTGATGATATGAAAATAATAAATACACAAGATTGTTTCTTATGGTTTTATGCCATCACGTATAGTGATAGCCGGTTTCGGACTGTGTACGTCATTATTATACCTAGTTGAATATAGCCTCCTATTTGCAGCATCCACGGAATTGAGTATGTGTCTCATAACTACTCATACTACATCTTCACCAGCCAAGTCAACTACATCGCAAAGCTCTCTACAGAGCAACGTGATGTACGTCGACTTGGCTAGAGAAGATGCTCATACTAAGACCTTACAGATTTCTGACGTATACCCTTAGATAGCCTGGACGTAGCCTGCACGTCTCACTCTCACTTTTGGATAACAGTGTGTTGGTCCTCCCACTCTCAACATGTATATATTTTTTGTAATGGTATTCATCTTCAACTATTGAACAATGACACGGAAAGAAGGAACACCAATGTAATGTAATTATATTGCATCACAATCAAAGCGTGACTTTACAACGAAAATCATATGGACTGCGTATCAGCGATACGGATTTGAAATTTCTGGAAAATCATAATGTCTTGCCGGCATGAGTGAAAACTGTTGACCGCTTCTCTCTTGCTGGAAACTAGCCTGTGTTTATGTTTATGTATACTATCAGAAGTCCATCTGACTTCTGATACTATGATTGTATACATACTTTGGTGCTAATACTAATGCTGTTTTATGGAATAGGTCTTGGATTATGGACGTGGAAGTTGTTTAATGGGCGACGGCTGAAAATTTAATGACGGACTAGACGCTTGTACTTTATCATGCTTCATAATGCATCCAGTGACTCATTACATCGCACGAATAATTTATATGGTCAACATGGTATATTGCAGACAGCGAGTGAGCTAACCAACCAACGAACCAACTAAGCACAACTCGCGAATAAATCTTTGAAGCAACATGGAGCCAGACACCCGTCATCCAACCTATATAACACTGCGGACAGCACAAGGCACAGACAGGACGTTTACATTGGCGCAATGAAAACAAGTGCAAGTACAGTGTTAGACATAACATGGCCGACTGACTCGGACGGAGCTGTTTCACGGGGACAGCTGCAACAATCAAATTTTATATTCATTTGAATTGAATATGACAGCTGTTACGAAAAATAGTATGTGATACATTAGTAAAAGCTCTTTTATCTCGGCAGGCCTCAAATTGAAGCGAATAGAGCATTTTCTGAACACATATAGGTTGCCATGGTATAGTAAAGCCTGTGGATGAATTGATCCCTGTCTGCATTACATGAACGTTGAGCCAATCGGTGTTCTACGACATCCCAGACTTCTAGATTAAATGTATGCGTCGAGGTCGACATTTGAAGCAGTTTGAAAGATAGCATGATAAATCTACCAGTATCATTAGGCCTGATTTAATGCAAAAGAACTATACCAGAAAGATGAAGATTGATATTGCTGGAGAGATAGTTAAGTTTGATCCCCCTCCCCACCGTGGTGTTGTTAAAACTATTGACCTAATCTGTCTGACAATGAACTGACCATTTTGTCTATATATTATATGATGCCAGTTGGAGTGTTGATCTGTATTGACATATTTACAATGATATGCAGAAGGAAATGATTGACTCAGTCATGTTCCTCCATCGTGATCTCTGAGCACAATACAAGAGCAATCAATAAGTAAACAATTAAAAGATGTTGGTCCGCTTCTCTATATTGAATCAGCTTCGCGGACATTTGCCAGGCCGATCCCGCAATTATCTAAATTGATACATCTCACACACACACACACACCAAAAATGATCTCCGATACATTATGATTTATACTGCTAAAATAGAGTGATGTGAGATTTGCTGAATACATGTTTGGTCTGCCAATTGCTGTGGCAAAAGTGACAAGAATTCAAGAACGCCACTGATGCGCAATATATAATAATATAGCGTTCCGTCGATGTGATATGATGTGGGCTCATCACTGTGTGTCAGAAGTTTGGTCTCCCCAATTATTCTTGGGAGTTAGGGGGATTTTGGGATTAAAGAAATTCTGAATATTGGTATTCAGAAATGGACTTTTTACCTAGTCTCGGGATTAGCCTACAAGTTTAGTGCGACGCTGGGACGGGGATCCCCCTCCCCTTGCAAACACCCCCATGCTAGGACTATAAACTCTGGGATGTCCAGAGATACACCATGAAAATCAGGCCAGACAGGTCGTTAGGAATTAAAAAGTATTAAAGAAACCCCATGGATTAGTCAAACTTGTGAGAATTTTCACCTTGGGCATAAATTCTGCATTTCTTTTTTCAAATCAACGTAAGACATGGGTGAAGAGCATTTATGAGCAATGGCCGCCAATCACAGCAAGTCTGGCCAATGTGGATTGCTCATGTATTCGGCCGATCTGATCAATCTGTAATCGTTAGTCTATGATAGCCAGGTTTCAGTGGATTGAGTGGCCGCCCAGCACAAATACGAAGGATGCGTGGATTTATGCCTACCTCATTGATTTTGAATGAAAGTATATAGATGATTCAGAGATATACTCTCGAAATAAGGCATTCTCCTCGTACTGCATTTATAAGAATGCAGACATTCGCTGTAGCATTATGATTTTGGAAATTCACTGCCCTCCACAACCCATTCTGTTAAATTAACAACATGTTCTGTACTATGAGAAATGACAGATATATATGATACAGAAAGATTCCATTACATGGAAAATAACAATTCTGTATCACATAACATAATTCAGTCTGTCATCTTTCATAGGACAGAATATTCTGTTAGTATAACAGAATGGGTATACTAACAGAATGGGTTTTGAATTTGCCGGCTGGGTACTGATGGCCAATGTGATATGCTCCGTTGCTACACATTGTAACAATGGAAGGTTGATACATCAGACCATCAGCAAGACCGGGTCCGATCTAAATACGTCTGCTGTAAACTATTTATAAGAAAGGGAAGCATTGTCCCAAAACTATGGTGTTCTATTTGTGCCAATTTGATCTCGCGCGTCGACTTGCAAAAGTCGACGCACGACGCGCGACGCGAAAAGTCGACGTCGTGTTTTGAAACGCGACGTCGCCCTTTCCGTCGCGCGTCGACTTTTACAATGTTAAAGAGATAGGCCAAAACTCGACGTCGTGTTTCAAAAGTCGACGTCGCCTTTTGGCCTATCTCTTAGCATTGTAAAAGTCGACGCGCGACGGAGAGGGCGACGTCGCCTTTCAAAACGCGACGTCGACTTTTCGCATCGCGCGTCGTGCGTCGCCTTTTTGAAGAATCAAAACTCGACGCGCGAGGGAAAAAGTCGACGTCGCGTTTTAAAAGGCGACGTCGCCCTCTCCGTCGCGCGTCGTGCGTCGCCCTCTCCGTCGCGCGTCGTGCGTCGCCCTCTCCGTCGCGCGTCGTGCGTCGGGTGTTATGATGTTAAAGAGATAGACCAAAACTCGACGTCGTGTTTCAAAAGCCCTATCTCCTAACATTATAAAAGTGCGCGACGGAGAGGACGACGTCGCCTTTCAAAACGCGACGTCAATTTTTTCCGTCGCGCGTCGACTTTTAAAAAGTCGACGCGCGACGCGCGACGGACATTCGCGTCGCGCGTCGCCTTTTGGTTTACAAAAGTGCGCATGTCTGGGGAGCATGTTCACGATACACTATATTGTTCACGAGACACAATAAATTATCAATCAAATTATCAATTGAAGTTTGCCACTATACGTTGTACAAACGTATTATATAAAATTCACAATCTTTGTTAACTTTCTTCTTTTATGTAAAGGTGTATGTGTGTTTGTACTGTGATGTGTTGTATTATGATATATTTCACCGTACTCTATGGTATGGTATTGTTTAGAACTGTATTGTTTTGTAATGTATTGAGTTCTAATATGTTGAATTGTAATATATTGTATTGTAATGTATGGTATCATTTTGCATTTTATTGTATTGTATCCTATCATATAGTCTTGTTGTGTCTCGTATTGATTCGTTGTATTGTGATTTGGGGTGTTAATTCACATTCACATCTGCGATTTCCGGTCCTTGTAGCTTCTGACCGGTGTTGGTAATTTGCTGAGAATTTACTGCAACAAAGCAAGAATGGCAAGATATTTAACATACATGGCGACTATGTACCACATAATTTATTTGTTTCGCTGTCAGATATGTTATATTGCTGATTAATTTTCGAACACTGGTACCTGTGTTCCACAAAATGCACACCCCTCCATCGCGAGGACAATAGGCATATATTAGCTTGTCAATGTGTTCATATTTCGCCGGATTAATACGTAAAATAAATTCAAGTTTCCAATAATGAACCAAAAGCTTATGTAAGTAACAGTTTTGCAAGAGTAACAGTAACGACTGGAAAACAGAGAAAAACTCATTAATAGCTTGTGTAGCTCAAAGGAAATGTGGGATCTTACTGTTTTCCGGCCGAAATCGAAAGTAAAATGACCCCACACCTCACCTTTACTTTGACAGCATATAGTCACTGATCTAAAATGGCAGAAAACAAAGCCTTACTGTTAAAAAGGGTTGTATGATTCGAGATAAAATGCAACGTGGCGCGTTTTATCAGGAGACATTCATCAGGATGTCTCCGGAATGTAAGATCTCACAGTTTCATTGAGCTACACAAGCGATTAATTATTTTCCCTCTGTTTTCCAGTCGTTACTGTTAATCCTGCAAAATAGTTACTTACATACGCTTTTGTTCATTATTGGAAACTTGAATTTAATTTACGTATTAGTCCGGCGAAATAGTAACACATTGACAAGCTAATGATGCGAATTGTCCTCTCGATTGAGGGGTGTGCATTTTGTGGAATACAGGTATACCAGTGTTCGAAAATTGATCAGCAAAAAAAACATTTCAGACAGCGAAACAAATATATTATATTGTACATAGTCTCCATGCATGCAAAATATCTTGTCATTCTTGCTATCTTGCAGTAAATTCTCACCAAATTACCAACACCGGTCAGTAGCTACAAGAATCGCAAATCACAGCTGTGAACATTATAGTAATACATGCTCCCCAGACATGCGCACTTTTGTAAACCTAAAGGCGACGCGCGACGCGAATATCCGTCGCGCGTCGACTTTTTAAAAGTCGACGCGCGACGCGCGACGCGCGACGGAAAAAGTCGACGTCGCCCTCTCCGTCGCGCGTCGACTTTTACAATGTTAGGAGATAGGGCAAAAGTCGACGTCGACTTTTGAAACACGACGTCGAGTTTTGGCCTATCTCTTTAACATTATAAAACCCGACGCACGACGCGCGACGGAGAGGGCGACGTCGCCTTTTAAAACGCGACGTCGACTTTTCCGTCGCGCGTCGCGCGTCGAGTTTTGATTCTTCAAAAAGGCGACACACGAGGCGCGACGCGAAAAGTCGCGCGTGACGCGTGCTTCCCGCGCGCACTTTTGTAAACCAAAAGGCGACGCGCGACGCGAAAGTCGACGTCGCGTTTTGAAAGGCGACGTCGCCCTCTCCGTCGCGCGTCGACTTTTACAATGCTAAGAGATAGGCCAAAAGGCGACGTCGACTTTTGAAACACGACGTCGAGTTTTGGCCTATCTCTTTAACATTGTAAAAGTCGACGCGCGACGGAAAGGGCGACGTCGGGTTTCAAAACACGACGTCGACTTTTCGCGTCGCGCGTCGTGCGTCGACTTTTGCAGGTCGACGCGCGAGATCAAATTGGCACAAATAGAACACCATACAAAACCCAAAGCCTCAAAACATATTCATCTATCCATTAAGACTGGAGGCATTTATCTACAAGTTAACGAGTCTAGGCCAAATATAACTTAAAGTCTGGGCGACATTAGATCATATTAGCAAATAGATTGGTTTGTGTACAGAACCAGGGCCTGTCGGCATTCGCCCAGCTTAATCCACAAAACCTCAATTACCCTCACAGGTTTAAAAAAATTAATCCACCCTTGATATACCGTACCATATAAAGAAGCATCATATACTTGAACGTATGTATTTAATATGAGATGAACTATGACAAGAGAAACATTTCTATTGGAAGTGCTTAGAAAAGGACACGATTCGTCAATACCACTTCATCGTTTCAAAGAACTATAACCGGTATTCGTTTTTACAAAATGAACTTATTTGCGCGCTAACGGTATCGCAAAGGTCTTAATATCATAGAATTTGGTGTGGAAATGACGAGTGGCTGTTGAATGTTGGATGTTATATCTGATTGTCATATGACGTGCATCATTCCAGACTCAATGAGATATATTGGAATGTTCTAGTTCAATCACTGTGCATATTTACGGGAAAAGTCTACTGGGAACTTGCGTATGTGTATGTTGATCTGTGCTGAGGGCGAGCATATTGAAGCATATTGAAGGATGTAACCGTCATACTTTCCCGAATGACAACAATAATAGCATGGAGATAATTTGGACGGAGTCGTCATAAAAAACAATCAAGAGTTAAGCCAACAAACGATTCTTCAGCATGATATAGATATAAAATAGAATTGCCCTCGGATAAAGTTGAGCTGCTTGGAGGTCCCTTGATAAACTGATTAAGGGTTCAAGGCCAATTAATCCGTCAAAACTGACATTAATTTTCTTAATGACATGGAATTTGATGTAGGTCGCATATTCACAAAACCTATATGAAGCCTTATTTTAATTTCAATTCGAGTTTAGAAAGTTGAAATGAATCCCATATAGGGAATCCGATTGCCGTCTGCATTCCCGCAAAATAATTTACGGGAATCCAACAGACTCCCGTAAAATATTAGCAATCTGTATAGAAATTATAGCATTGGATTCCCGTGGATTCCCATAGAATTGGGTGGCGAGAATCTATTTGGATTCCCGTGAATTTTGACGAGAAACAAGGCCTGCCCTAGACGTGAAAATCTAATTCCAGTCTCTGTATTCATACCCAACTTCTGAAGTTCATTGAAAATGAACAAAATGTTCGTATACATGATGCAGACACCTGGATGTATTGAAATCCAGAAAGTGATACCTTAGATGGCAATTAACTTCAAAGCACTGAATATCTCTCTGATATATATATGTCTTCGAGAGATAAACTCGTTTCTCTGTATGAATTGGTTCGTGAGCAAAGAAAGGACAAACAACGGAGGTGGATAAGGACAATACGACGGAATGAATTGAGGAACACCATGACGATTGTGTCAATCCATTTTACCTTGAAGTTCTTACATACCAATGTGTGGTATATATGCATCCGCTAAGCGCAAAAAGAAATGACCCAATCAACGTATTCCAGTCACAAGAGGAACGACTACTCTTTGATGAATTACTTGTACTTCAAACAATAGACATTGTACTTCCTTCTGGTGCAAGAATGGGTTCAAAAATGCCTGTTCCATCTTCGACTGTTCCAAAATTTCTCATTGATAATTGTCTTGCTATATCTTCGGTGCCATACTCACCCTCCCATTGTAATTGCCTTAAGTTCCATGTTTAATGATCTACCAAGTTTTCTCAGCATAAAACATCGGGAATCAATGAGTGAACAATTGAAGGTCGTGGTATAATGTCCGGTTCCCGATATTGACTTAGCTTCACAGACTTCCTACAGACCCAGTGATCTGTGATGATATATTACATTCAAAGAGGCCTGATCATCATGCATACCAGTGTGGCCTGGGCAATGAATGCCAACAAAGTATAATAATCTGGTTAGATGATCGATTTATAATGCAAGAGGATGGACGATGACAAATGGGTAAATATTAGTTTAGTAAAACAGAATAGATAACGCAAAACATTGACCAAATACGCTATATATATCCCTCCAATTGCTTATCAAACTCCGAACGGCGCATTTCAGCTGAACGACTATCGTCTGGCTACAAGCACTGCCCGCAGTCGAATGCTCTAGCACAGATCCGAAGACCATGGTTTGTTACGATGGGACTAATCACGCACATGCAGCTCCCTACGCAAATAGATTCGTTGAGAACGGCGAGAAAATCAAGAATCTAACTTCTGTTTTTCGGGGTAAGCTATTTATTAAATACTTTTGGGATATATTTGATTGATGAAACAAAGGCTTTTAGCGGAAAGAAGGAAGGTATATATTGCGGAGTAATGTCAACGCTGAGAGCGTGTTAACGATATTTTCAATTGTGGGCAGTGCTTGTAGCCAGACGATAGTCGTTCAGCTGACATGCGCTGTTCGGAGTTTGAGTGTTTATGCGTCAAATTTTCACTCGGAGAAAAATTTGCAATAAGAACTTCATAGAACTAAATGATTTTAATTTAATTCCAAAAATATTTAATCGACGGCTGCTGGTCGCTTAGACAATCTGTATTTATGTTGTCTTTTCTCTGTCGTAGGTGTTCTGTGTTGCTGGTACGGACCCGTCAACCTTCCTCGACTGTATTGTCAGTCAGTCAGAAGATGAATCGTACCTGTACGTTAGGGGAGATGACATGATTAATTTCCCAGCCAAGTCTGTCTGCGAGAGGCTCATGCCAATTCGCTTCCTACCGTACACAGTCGGTGTGAGTTCCACCAAGTTGAGGAAGATGTTACTAAATTCCCAGTCCTACGCATCAAAGAAGGTGTTTGAAGAGGACGATTACAGTCTGTTTTTTATTGACTACTTTGTCAGGATGGCCACCAGACAAGGACTGAGCTATTCCATGAGGGCAGCTACTCAAATGATTTTTTTTTGTAATTTATATAAGTTGAATTAAACGGTTGTTGCGAAAAATATTATACTTGTTATATTTGTTTGATGCTCAGTGATTTGACCAGTCTTCACCTATCCGGGTTACTCCAGATTGTGGATCACCTATATGGGTTACCATAGTAAACCTGTGGAACAGTTTGTCCCTTGTATCCGCTGAAGGTAGATCCATGTTCTCAGACTCCTAAACACAGTCGTCCAGGTCTACGTTCATAAGGCAGCCGTGGTGTGCCATTTCGACGTATTTACGATGATATTGCCTCAACAGTATTTGTAAATGTTTTTCAAAGATTAATCAAACTGTTGTCGACTGTTCAACAACTGGTTGGTTGCGGTTCGGTTCTGTTTCAAATATCCACACGGAAGGCCCCATATTGTTAAGTTGCAGTAGTCGGCCCTAGGATTTTCACAACAGCAACTGGGGAGAACCGCACAACAGTACTGAGATATCGGGATAAAATGATTGATCAGTCAGCTGTGGAGCAGTCCCCAAGAGAGCATGATGAAACTACGTGTATCATACCTGTTCTGCTGCAGAACAAGAACGAAATAGCTACCAAATCATGCCATATGTAGTGTTGATCTTTGCCATGTTCACTCTCCTACTTTCATTGCCTTACATTCAGTGTGGAAGGAATTGATCGTCTCTGGTACATCCATCAAGTTTCCTCCGCTGAATACTAGAGCAATCAATAATTGGACAGTTTAAGGGCGTGGTACTGATTAAAAAATCGAATCCGAGATCTTCGTCAGGCCGATACGGTGCCACAATAATCTGTGTTGAATTATCTTATTAAAAGGGTACTGATCACCTATTTGCTGCGGCCTGTACTGTTAGGTGAGATTTGTTGACTAAATAAACCGCCTAAATAATCTTTGATAAATTATATGCCCCCGTAAATGTATAATTCATCAGGTGGTTATACTGAACTAGCAAGCGTCAGATCCGACATTCAATACTCAGCCGTCGTCCATAAAAGAATTTCCGCGTCAATAATCGAAAGACCTATTTCGTATGACAGCACCAATTCCCAATGTGATGATATGAAAATAATAAATACACAAGATTGTTTCTTATGGTTTTATGCCATCACGTATAGTGATAGCCGGTTTCGGACTGTGTACGTCATTATTATACCTAGTTGAATATAGCCTCCTATTTGCAGCATCCATGGAATTGAGTATGTGTCTCATAAACTCATACTCAAGACCTTACAGATTTCTGACGTATACCCTTAGATAGCCTGGACGTAGCCTGCACGTCTCACTCTCACTTTTGGAAAACAGTGTGTTGGTCCTCCCACTCTCAACATGTATATATTTTTTGTAATGGTATTCATCTTCAACTATTGAACAATGACAGGGAGAGAAGGAACACCAATGTAATGTAATTATATTGCATCACAATCAAAGCGTGACTTTACAACGAAAATCATATGGACTGAGAATATTGATCAGCGATACGGATTTGAAATTTCTGGAAAATCATAATGTCTTGCCGGCATGAGTGAAAACTGTTGACCGCTTCTCTCTTGCTGGAAACTAGCCTATGTTTATGTATACTATGATTGTATACATACTTTGGTGCTAATACTAATGCTGTTTTATGGAATAGGTCTTGGATTATGGACGTGGAAGTTGTTTAATGGGCGACGGCTGAAAATTTAATGACGGGACTAGACGCCTGTACTTTATCATGCTTCATAATGCATCCAGTGACTCATTACATCGTACGAATAATTTATATGGTCAACATGGTATATTGCAGACAGCGAGTGAGCTAACCAACCAAGCTAACCAACCAACGAACCAACTAAGCACAACTCGCGAATAAATCTTTGAAGCAACATGGAGCCAGACACCCGTCATCCAACCTATATAACACTGCGGACAGCACAAGGCACAGGCAGGACGTTTACATTGGCGCAATGAAAACAAGTGCAATTACAGTGCTAGACACAACATTACAAACTTCCTGTTGCTTCTCAGCAAATCGTATTGAAGCAACACCCAACCACCCGCATATAATGGTTTTGTCACATATTCTGTATTACTGGAAGGTTTGATACATATGACCAGCATTGGCTACCAGTATTTAGGCCATATATACTCGCGTGTGATAGCCGCATCATGTTGGGCAAGATTGTACGCAATTTCCTGCCATGTGCCTTAGGGAAGCGATGAGAAGACGATCATGGCTACAGCCTGTTCTATTGACAACTGTTTTTCAGCATGGCCAACTGACTCGGACGGAGCTGTTTCACGGGGACAGCTGCAACAATCAAATTTTATATTCATTTGAATTGAATATGACAGCTGTTACGAAAAATAGTATGTGATACATTAGTAAAAGCTCTTTTATCTCGGCAGGTCTCAAATTGAGGCGAATAGAGCATTTTCTGAACACATATAGGTTGCCATGGTATAGTAAAGCCTGTGGATGAATTGCCCCCTATCTGCATTAAATCAAAGTTGAGCCAATCGGTGTTCCATGGCATCCCAGACTTCTAGATTAAATGTATGCGTCGAGGTCGACATTTGAAGCAGTTTGAAAGATAGCATGATAAACCTACCAGTATCATTAGGCCTGATTTATTACAAAAGATCTATACCAAAAAATTGAAGACTGATATTGCTGGAGAGATAGAGTTTAGTTTGATCCCCCTCCCCACCGTGTTGTTGTTAAAACTATTGACCTAATCTGTCTGACAATGAACTGACCATTTTGTCTATATATTATATGATGCCAGTTGTAGTGTTGATCTGTATTGACATATTTACATTGGTGTTCAGAAGGAATTGATTGACTCAGTCATGTTCCTCCATCGTGATCTCTGAGAACAATACAAGAGCAATCAATAAGTAGATAATTCAAAGGTGTTGGTTCGCTTCTCCATATTGAATCAGCTTGCTTCGCAGACCGTTGCCAGGCCAATCCTGCAACTATCTACATACATATATCACACACACCTAGAAAATGATCTCAGATACATCAGGATTTATACTGCTAATATAGTTTGATGTGAGATATGCTGAATACATATGTTTGGTCTGCCAATCGCTGTGGTAAAAGCACAGGCCCGCAAAACAAGAGTTTGTGGGGGGTGGGGAGGGGTGTGTTGACGGTGGGATTACGGTGTGTTCATCACTGTGTGTCAGGAGTTTGGTCTCCCCAATTATTCTTGGAATTTTAGCGGGATTTTGGGATGAAAGAAATTCTGAATATTGGTATTCAGTAAAGGACTTTTTACCTAGTCTCGGGATTAGCCTACAAGTTTAGTTGGAGCCCCCCCCCCCCCGCCCCCCATCTTGCCAACATTCCCATGCTAGGACTATAAACTCTGGGATGTCCAGAGCTATACCATGAAAATCAGGCCAGACCTGTGGTTAGGAATTAAAAAGCATTCAAGAAACTCCATGGATTGGTAGAACTTGTGGGCATTTTCACCTTGGCCGTAAATTCTGCATTTTTTTTCAAATCAACATAGGACATTGGTGAAGAGCATTTATGAGCATTGGCCGCCAATCACAGCAAGTCTGGCTAATGTGGATTTCTCATGTATTCGGCCGATCTGACCAATATGTCATCGTTAGCTTATGATAGCCAGGTTTCAGTGGATTGAGTGGCCGCCCAGCACAAATACGAAGGATGCGTGGATTTATGCCTACTTCATTGGTTTTGAATGAAAGTATATAGATGATTCAGAGATATACTCTCGAAATAAGGCATTCTCCTCGTACTGCATTTATAAGAATGCAGACATTCGCTGTAGCATTATGATTTTGGAAATTCACTGCCCTCCACAATCCATTCTGTTAAATTAACAACATGTTCTGTTCTATGAGAAATGACAGATATATGATACAGAAAGATTCTATTACATGGAAAATAACAATTCTGTATCACATAACATAATTCAGTCTGTCATCTTTCATAGGACAGAATATTCTGTTAGTATAACAGAATGGGTTTTGAATTTGCCGGCTGGGTAGGCCTACCGAACACGGCCAATGTGATATGCTCCGTTGCTACACATTGTAACAATGGAAGGTTGATACATCAGACCATCAGCAAGACCGGGTCCGATCTAAATACGTCTGCTGTAAACTATTTATAAGAAAGGGAAGCATTCAAACCTTGTCCCAAAACCCAAAGCCACAAAACATATTCATCTATCCATTAAGATTGGAGGCATTTATCTACAAGTTAACGAGTCTAGGCCAAATATAACTTAAAGTCTGGGCGACATTAGATCATATTAGCAAATAGATTGGTTTGTGTACAGAACCAGGGCCTATCGGCATTCGCCCAGCTTCATCCACAAAATCTCAATTACCCTCACAGGTTTAAAAAAATTAATCCACCCTTGATATACCGTACCATATAAAGAAGCATCATATACTTGAACGTATGTATTTAATATGAGATGAACTCTGACAAGAGAAACATTTCTATTGGAAGTGCTTAGAAAGGACACGATTCGTCAATACCACTTCATCGTTTCAAAGAACGATAACCGGTAACAAAATGAACTTATTTGCGCGCTAACAGTATCGCAAAGGTGTGGAAATGACGAGTGGCTGTTGAATGTTGGATGTTATATCTGATTGTCATATGACGTGCATCATTCCAGACTCTATGAGATATATTGGAATGTTCTAGTTCAATCACTGTGCATATTTACGGGAAAAATCTACTGGGAACTTGCGTATGTGTATGTTGATCTGTGCTGCGGGCGAGCATATTGAAGCATACTGAAGGATGTAACCGTCATACTTTCCCGAATGACATATAACGGATTATCGACAATAATAGCATGGAGATAATTTGGACGGAGTCGTCATAGCAACAATCAAGAGTTAAGCCAACAAACGATTCTTCAGCATGATATAGATATAAAATAGAATTGCCCTCGGATAAAGTTGAGCTGCTTGGAGGTCCCTTGATAAACTGATTAAGGGTTCAAGGCCAATTAATCCGTCAAAACTGACATTAATTTTCTTAATGACATGGAATTTGATGTAGGTCGCATATTCACAAAACCTATATGAAGCCTTATTTTAATTTCAATTCGAGTTTAGAAAGTTGAAATGAATCCCCTATAGGGCTTTCCACGGGAATCCGATTGCCGTCTGCATTCCCGCAAAATAATTTACGGGAATCCAACAGACTCCCGTAAAATATTAGCAATCTGTATAGAAATGATAGCATTGGATTCCCGTGGATTCCCATAGAACTGGGTGGCGAGAATCTATTTGGATTCCCGTGAATTTTGACGAGAAACAAGGCCTGCCCTAGACGTGAAAAGCTAATTCCAGTCTCTGTATTCATACCCAACTTCTTCAATGAACAAAATGTTCGTATACATGATGCAGACACCTGTATGTATTGAAATCCAGAAAGTGATACCTTAGATGACAATTAACTTCAAAGCACTGAATATCTCTCTGATATATATATGTCTTCGAGAGATAAACTCGTTTCTCTGTATAAACTGGTTCGTGAGCAAAGAAAGGACAAACAACGGAGGTGGATAAGGACAATGAGACGGAATGAATTGAGGAACACTATGACGATCGTGTCAATCCATTTTACCTTGAAGTTCTTACATACCAATGTATGGTATATATGAATCCGCTAAGCGCAAAAAAATGGCCCAATCAACGCATTCCAGTTCCAAGGGGAACGACTACTCTTCGATGAATTACTTGTATTCCAAACAATAGACATTGTACTTCCTTCTGGTGCAAGAATGGGTTCAAAAATGCCTGTTCCATCTTCGACTGTTCCAAAATTTCTCATTGATAATTGTCTTGCTATATCTTCGGTGCCATACCCACTCTCGCCTTGTAATTGCCTTAAGTTCCATGTTTAATGAACCACCAAGTTTCCTCAGCATAAAATATCTGGAATCAATGAGTGAACAATTGAAGGTCGTGGTATAATGTCCGGTTCCCGATATTGACTTAGCTTCACAGACTTCCTACAGACCCAGTGATCTGTGATGATATATTACATTCAAAGAGGCCTGATCATCATGCATACCAGTGTGGCCTATATGCTTCTGTTGATATAGAGATTTATGCTCTTTGTTAGGTATTATATACCTCACAATAGGAATGTATCCGACCTGGATAGAGATACTCCAACTATTGGACAGAAGGGATACAATGTACCTATTAGTTATTCTTAGAGTTGATCTGAAATAGATGCGAGAGAGTTGTTCATTCATTGAGGGCAATTATAGATCAGCTTATATTCATTACTGCTCGCCAACAGATTGTGTCGTTTGCATCTCATGGCAGCTGGGCTGCTATCAAACCAGGACAGATGTATGCATCTTGAAAAGGGCTTTCCGAAATTTGATTTATAATTATTTTTTTTTATTATTTGTTGATGGCTCAGCGAGTGCACTGTCATGCCCATCGGGAACCCTTGGCTGTATGTTTCACTGTATATATAACACAGTACAAAATCTGGTGGGATATGCCATCCCTAATTGTTTTTATGAAATAGGAAATGCTAATTTTCCATCATTTGTTAGTGCATTTATCTACACTGCTATTATCAACTTGCCATCCTCAATACACACAATTCATTATATTGTTATAGATATATGTAAACTGTGGCCTTTAACGTGTATCCTATTTCACATCCAAACATTTCATCACAGACCACATCAGGCTTCAAATTCAGGTCAAATTGCCCACTGGTGGTGAAATATCCTACATCAACCAATTAAGTCAGCCTGGTGCAATAACCCAGCAGAAGAAAGAAAGATGTGGTATCATCCTTCAGATTAGTCTGTGTGAGCAACAATGATAAAAGTTTACTGAGGGTGAAACAAAGCCATCCTGCAAGCCACCCAAGGAATTTATCAGCTTGTGTTGGGACATTTTGTTGGTATCATGTAAGTTGTTTAGTAGTTTACTCATTCAAATCTCCATACCATATTTTCTGTTATTCAACAGACAAATTTCTTTACTGGTTTTAATTGTTTAAGTTTTACTGGGTTTCAACTGCTACAGATAGTAACACAGTACTGATACTGTAGAAATGGGTCTCAAAACTAACAGCTGGTGAACTATTTGGTAGTGTGAATTTAATTATTCCATGTTGAGTGCAATTTGTTCACATGAATGGTGGAATGTCTGGACTTTCAAATGAAAGTGTGTTATACATGTACATATCTCAAGCAGGTCAGGTTTGAGGAACAAGCATGGTTGCAATTAAGATGTAATCAAAGAAATTTCGTGACAATTATTGAATCTAAGTAGGCCCCATACATAATAAAATTAGCTTGATAAGAAAATGGCGTTCCTGGCGCGAATTGTTTCCTTTTGAGAGAGAATGGTATTTTCTGAGTTACATGTACCTGTACAAAGATAGGTTGTTCAAGTAGGCTTTGTTTTTGCTGTTGCGTGCATCAAGTGCATGAAAACATGATATATGCACCCAGAGCCCTGATCTACAGCTGTATAAAACTCAACATCTGGCATTGACGGCATGTTTAAAGGGTCTTAATTTATTTTCTTCGGGTAGAATTTAACTAGATAAAGTAACTTTGATCATGATGTGAAAATATGAGCACATACTTTGAGTTTTTTTGTACCTCTTGAATATTGACTATATATCACACTGGGATATAGTTTAAACAAAAACTTACATGTGTAAACAAAATATGTCTAAATTTTTCTTGTCATTTCAAATCTTGATCCATTTTGATTCCTTGATTAGGAGATACAGAATCACTGCCACGGAGTGTGTTGGTGTGTCACAGCAATGTAATTCCGATTCACACAACGAAGCTGAGGTGGTTTAATGTTTATCAATGAAGAAAATCACCGATCAACCGTCATAGAATATAATGTGAAACAAGAAAGCCGGAATAGTACATTCATCAGATTGCCGATACCCAAAATGTGTTGTCTCATATATCTAGATAACAACGTGATGTAGAGACGCTATTTATTCGTCTTTGTACCGGTTATGCTTAGCCTATAGCATTGGGCCCTGCTTAAATTAACTGACAGTAATACAGTCTACGGTTATGCTCAGGAGAATAACATAGAATCATTATTATCTTGTGCATAGAAGGTGTTGGTCTTGAGTTGAATTACCGTAAACTACATAAATGCTACCTTTCTACTATATTACTATATATAAAAATTTGTTGTATTGTTGGGAAAATAATGCGATTCCATAAGTTGTTTTGATCCTGGACAAGGGCACTGAAAACCATTAAAGAGATGTAAATGTATTTTCACACGTAAAGCTTGAAATCTACTGAACTTTTTATTATTCAATCTGTTTCCTTTAGTTAAAAAATTGTAAAATTAAATCGGCGATCGTTATTTATTTTTGGAATGAAGGCGCATTAGGAGACTGTTATCAACAAGTTCTGAGTTGACCTACTTTTGATGAAAATTTCTGGTGCGATTCTGACTTGGGCAGTGCCCATCTTAATATAGGCAGGATTTCAAGTGGGGGTGAGGATTTCCAACAGTTCAGTTCGCGTTCGAGTCCTAATGCCTACTCTACTTCGTAGGTCCTGTGACGTTAGTCACACTGCTCATGTATAACTGTTCGTTTTTCAAAAAGATACCTCTGCATTAATTTGCGTGTTACCGTATAGTACATCAAAAATGTCTAGATATCTTATAATTTGGTCTGAGTGCGTTATTGAATGAGTGAATATGATTTAACGTCGCTTTCCACAATATTTCAGTCATATCTCGGCGTTTGGGTCCTATTTATGTTCACATCCTGGACCCTTCGGTGTCCTGTTTATGTTCACATCCTGGACCCTTGGGTGTCCTATTTATGTTCACATCCTGGACCATTGGGTGTCTCAGTTAGTCATCTCTTATGACAATCTGTCTGAGGAGCTGAAGCTCTTAATAATTTCCATGACTTGTGTTGTGCATGGCGACGCCCCCTGTCAATCCCCTGACCTGAGGCGTGCATAATAACACCTCGGGCCAATCACTGGGAGTCCCAAGGGGCAAATTTTGTGTGACGGAAAGGTGGCAGTCTCTTGAGAGCACCCTATGAAAACGGCAGCTCGTACATATTTTATTTATATGTGAATGTCAGCGTTATAGTCTTGTTGGTATAACTCTATGTTGCAATAAATTGAAATTTTTGTATCGGGTTTGTTGTTTGTTATATATTTGATGCACTATTCATTATCATTAAGTGAGGAAGGCAATTGGTCGACTGGGTCGTGAATATCCATCTGGATTTTCACAGCACAACACAAGAGCAGCAGTAAACAGTAGAAGGGCGTGGCACAAGGTACGGATCCCAATATCGAATCAGCCTTATAGGCCTCATCCAGACCAATATTCCGATGATCAAATCCTGGGACGGAATAATTGGAAGATACCTGAAGGCGGTTTCCAGATATTCTGACCCAGGATTTGATACGGGTACTCAAAGTACCAGACCCAGTGATCCGTGTTGATCTCATTCAAAGAGGACTGATCGCCTGTCCAGTGTGGCCTGTGCTGCTTCTAATATAGTTTGAAGTTTGTTGGATAAACGCTCTTTGATAGCCTTTGTAGTAATAGCAATGACAACAGGGTTCATCTGCATGGATGCAACTGTGCATCAACTGTTGGATGATCACAGGGACAGAAAGAATACAATATACATATAGTGCTCTATAGATCTCATCTCAAATAGATGGTAATGAGTTGTTCATATAGTGGAGGCAGTTATAGACCAGTATATGTATCACTTCTTGCCCAGAGATTATTACGTCGTCAGAATCTGGTGGCCCTTTGCTGTCATCAAAACCAGGCTAGATGTGTGCGTATAGGTAGTGTAAAAATGACCACTTCGGGGCAGAGGTTCTGGTTCAGTGACGTCTTAATGATCAGAATCAAAAAGGATCCAGGGAGCGCTCCAGGGCGGGATCGAATCTGGCCGTTGAGAGCAGGGACTTGGAAATTCGATGAATACTCTTCTTAGTTGAGTTACCTCCCTATAGTAGGGTTAGTAGGGTTAGTTCACTTTTAATTGTTACACAGTTCAATATAGCAACTTGTTCCTGCACTGAACAGGTTTGGAACAAAATATCCTTCTACTGGGATACAATTCAGCAGTGGATTATAGCTCGATAGTTCCGAAACGGTAAACATTCTTCCACAGTAATTCGGGGAAGGATAGAACACAAATGTACCGGATGCTCCGTGGCGACTGGTGTATGAAAGAGTGGATTGCTAAAGTATATTATGTCCAATATTATTGAATTTATAACCCTACTTTCGTTTGATGATGTCAATATTACGTCAATAATATGTTTACAATTTCTTTTGTCTTATAATATACTCGAAAAAGATATCCTCAATATTATGTATTTACGATACGCATGCGCGTTGTAGTTTCCAAATTTCAAAATAATGTTACCACTACAGGTCAATGTGGATAGCTCGTGGATTGGGCTGATGTTTCCACTACAGGTTAATGTGGATAGCTCATGGATTGGGCTGATGTTTTCACTACAGGTCAATGTTGATAGCTCATGGATTGGGCTGATGTTTCCACTACAGGTCAATGTGGATAGCTCATGGATTGGGCTGATGTTTCCACTGTCTCTGATATGCTAGTGAAATATGGTCAATTAATTTAATAGAATATATAACAGAATACCGTATACAAACTTCCTACGGCCAATATAAAAAAAGTAATAATAAATAAAATAGTTGTTTCCAGATTATGTGTCTCAGTCAAGCTTTAATTGTGATGTTTGATCTGTCAATCATATTATATGCATCATCCCACACAATGAGATAGCCCACACAATGTGATCAATGTAGATAATTTATTGGTATCCGTCATCTCTGTATCGAAGGACGCATTCGTATGGGCGTGTCTATAGAAATGTCCATCGTCACTCACAATGTTAAGAATTTGCGTGTATTGCAGATACACAAACTTGCCTGACAACGTAATTAGGATGAACAATAATTACGCGGATACTTATAGAACGTTACCGGTACTTCACAATGTGTTATACCCAGAAACCATTGTATTATATCGATATCATGTTAATCATTCGGCAGACTGACATATTGTCTTGAAAACTTCCACCTTATACTTCCCTGAATGACATACAGTTCAATGGATGAGCAGCAATAATAGCATGAAGGTACCGATAACATGATAATTTAGACTGCGTCGCCATAGAAACAAGAGATAACAGTCAACAATTCATTCTTCAACATGATACAGATGTAAATTAGAATGTACCAGAATCCTTGGCTAATGAGTCGCTTCTTCGGAAGTCAGCCCGAAGCCAATCCGCCTCATTCTCCCGTCGTAAACTCCAAACTGTCGATGATGTAGGTTTATACAATCTGATGCCTTGAGATGTCAATCTCGATTCTCTTTGATATGAATAGAATATTCACACAGCGGCCAAGTTCCATGGCTTCGTTCGTTCCTATACGAAATCATGGAAACTTGGCTATCTATATATAGCGTTGTACTTATATTTCATGTCAAAATTAAAATCTTGGAATGAAGACGCTGGATGTGATAATCTTGCTCTACTTTTTTTGTAATAATTACAACACATATAACGGAAGTGAGAAGAGGTGCCGACATACTGACAGAGTCACATGACTTCGCAGTATAGTCATCCGGTTAACCTATTCTAAAGCACATACCAAGAATCTAACGATTCGGGATATGTGTTGTATCTCAGGTACGCTTTTATTGTACCTGTTCATGTGGCAACTTGGATGATATGACCACACGGCCCCTAGCACCGGCATAAGTGGTATTAGATACAAATCTAGAGAGCTATGATGGAAATGCTCTGACAACTCGTATATTGGTAATTGGTGAGCTGTTTCGCTGTGACAACGCGTACACTGAGGATTGGTGAGCTGTGTCGTCGTCACATTTGTGACGTTGATTGGAAATGGATAAGATGTTCGTAGACGTTTGAAATCCATACAGCTGATACAGGCCATACATACATCTGCACTGAAATTTAGAAAATGATGACAAGTAATTTATTATATTATTAACTTTATTATATACTTATCGCCATCAAATACAGTCAACAAGAAAGAAAGTCCTTTCTCTATGTTTTTTCGTATATAACATATATAATATATATAACAGATGAACAACTGTATTTGATAAGGACAACGAACCCATTCAACATGTCAATCATGTCAAACCATTTCAAAACTAGTTTGCATGTAACATCCATGCACTCATCCGCTCATTTTATAGAAACGGTCCCAAATGTGGGAAATATTAGTAACATGGAAGTTTTTCTTCAAAACACAAGTCGGTGAGGCTCGATGCCGAAGAAGCGCTCCATTGTCCACCATGTTAACTACACTCACAATGATTTGTACAGAGGGTAACAAGAGAGAAGCAGTCAACAGTTTCCAATGATGTCAGCAAGACATGCAGATTATAAAACAGGGCTATACCACCAAGCGCCGCCACTCAAAGTTTCTCAAATTTGGTGATACATATCGCATGCTGATATCAAAATACGAGCGTAGCGTGCAAGATCTATGGCGTTACGTTTCGTAACTTGTGTCTAATTCCGTTTAACTCGGGGCTAAGGGCCGTAAGTAGTATGCAATGCGTATATAGACTCTAGTTGACCTAAAAAATGTGCATATCACGTGACCTTTGACCTTTGCGTCAGCCAATCAGAAGCGAGTATTTTGACCTCGTCGTGTATTCTTCCGCCGTGAGATGTGTATGACGTCATTTCCGGTCTGCGTGAATCGGGCGTGACCTATGTTATGCATGTACTGACTTGTATTTGGGGTTTTTCCTTCACGGGGAGATCACGTGATAGTTCAAGGTCACATTGAATGATAAGAATGCATGTACTGACCTGTTCATCCGGAGTTTACATCCGGGGACTTATATCCGGGTCCTTTAGCTGCGTATGTTGTTCCATACGGGTTATTGTACATCCGGGTTCACACGGGTGGAGGAACAGCCGGGTATTTTAGGATTGACCTATATCCGGGTCCTCTAGCAATATCTGTAGTGTGTAGCATTACATACGGGTTCTTGTACATCCGGGTTCTTGTACATCCGGGGTCTGTCAGGGTGGTGTATAAAAGTTGGGATTTTCATGGAATGGCTTCATTCATTGCCCTGCCTACTTGACCGAAGCTACCTGATCAGCCTGAGCCAGCCTGAGCCTACCTGAGGAGTGACCTGACCAGCCTACTCAAGACCTGCCTGAACAGCACCTACCTGAGCCAACAGCCATGGAGTCATCTGACCGAGCTAAGCAGATGCAGCACCGTGTCCAGATCATTAGTGAGCTGATGAATGTGGCCGAACTATGTGATCTGTTTCTGGTGAGAAACGTAATCACTACATACATGGAAGAAGACATCATGGCACAGAATACCAATACGGCACGAAACAGAGCCCTCATGGACACTCTACCACGCCGATGTCCTTTAGCATTTCAGGCCTTCTTGGAGGCGCTGAGAGAGACGGGGAATGCGGGAATAGCCTCTCTACTTCAACCCGAGTAACACACCTTAGTCATAGACCTCCCCGAAGAGAGTACAGGTAGCAAACGTGCCCAGGAAGACCCGGAAGAGTCCTATCCACCCGCCAAACGTCCCCAACTAACACCTTTACTATTGCCTCAGCAAGAGCCTCAGCAAGCGGAGGAAGAGATGCTAGTCCCTATGTCTGTGGAGCAGATGAATGACATCATCCAGCAGGCCTACCAATCGACCCAGATCATCAGTTGGGAGCTCACGCCCTATTTAACTGTAACCGTGAAAGATGAGCAAGTGCACTTTAATGCATCAGCCCGGGATGATAAACCACCTAAGCATATTGCCGTGAGTTTTGAGCAATGGAAAAGAGTACAGAGATACACACAAAGTCAAGTCGTCGAGGCGGTCATTGAGAACCAGGGGCACATCGAACATAAATTTTGTTGTGGAGACGATGTCTTCCTCACCTGTTCTATGTTCAACGACATGCTGCTGGTACATATTCGTAAATGGAAGTTGAAGAAAGATACTACGCGTATTCCCTTACCCGAGGTAGTCACCCTGCAAATACCTGCGTGGCGGAAGCTTCAGCGCCTCGCACACATGATTTCTGAAGCTCTGCATGACCAGCTGTCTGAGTATATCTATAAAAAGTACATTGAAACCTTCCTGAATCATCTTAAACCTCGCATTGAAGGCGAGCGTATCCAACAATGTGCAGGCTGTGTCGGATCGTTAGACATGCATACGTGTCTGGATGGCCCGCATCCTTTGGTGTTGGCGGCACCGTCAGACGCGCTGATGACTGAGGCGTTACCCGACATCAACGAGACGGAAATCGCAGAGGCATTGGAAGCGGCCTGTCCACCGAGAATTCCGCCTGAGCAGATTGCGACCTTCATGTTCGTGCACCGGGGGCAAAAAGACACGGAAGATTTCAAACAAGTCTTGTTGGCTAAATATTGAACATTCAGACATGACCTGGCAAGAAAGACATGATTTCAAACAAGTCTTGTTGACTAAATATTGAACATTCAGACATTACCGTATTCCTACATTCTATGTTCATTCTATGTTCATTCTATGTTCATTCTACCATCATGGTGACACCGTATAACGCTATTAGAAAATTTAACACAAAGAGCCTACCGTGGTGAAAATCTTATGTTCATTCTACTGTGTTGTTAATAAATATTAGAAATTCAACTAATGTGTGTCAGTGTTCACTCTATGCAGGGGAAGGTGTGGGAGTTGGTGTTGTGCTTTTTAGTTAGAAAGTTCCTCTTTCGAGAGTATGGGTTGGCCCTGAAAAGGGCCGTTAGGAAGTACAGAGGGTTGGTCATCAGTTAGTTTACGACCGGTAGATTCTTTTCACTCTACATACGTTTCCCCGACACACAGGGCAACGTACAGCCACATGAAAGTCTCCTGTATCCGGGCAGTCGCAGCACTCCGCATTGGTTAAGAAGCCTAGAAGAAAAGGACCACATACGGCTAGGTGTCCACACGAGAAAAAGGCGTACCCCATCTCAGCGTCCTGGCAGATGGTGCATGTGGATTTCCTTATCTCGTTATCCAGTCGGAGGCGTAGTTTAGCCTTCTCCTCTTCCACTTCTTGAAGATGTTGTCTTAGCTGTACCAACTGGGTCCCCTCGGGTGGTGATGTGGTAGCCGTCGTTGTGGTAGCCGTCGTTGTAGTTGTTGGTGGGCCCATGCTGCGTGTGTTTAACCACCCTATTTGTGGACGATGTGGCGTCTGTACATCTTCTTCGTCTTCATCTATGTCTGTAATATCATCGTCGTCCGCATCCAGAGTGTCGGCTATCTGTATTTTTTGTCGTCTGCTCAGTTCCCACAATTCTCCCGCCGTCTCCCGAGTGAGTACTCGATTGATCGGGGGCATTAGTCTAGGATCTTGTAGTCCCTGCGCCAGGGCTTGGTCCCTCACAGCTTCAGCCTGTTCCCTCAAAGCGTTATGGCTTAGTTCCCTCGCCAAAGCTTCATCAGTCGTGTTCATTGCGTCGAACAGTGCACGTCTAGCAGCCATGATGTGGTTGGAATGAATGTGTGTAGCAGACGACCGACAGCCCGCTTTTTGTTCTCTACCGTAGAGAACCCGGCTGAGGGCGCGTGGACGTCAGCGAAATCTCTCTAGACATCATGGCCAGAAAGAAAAGACAAAATGATCTGTGCTTTCTGCAAGATTTGGAAGCGGGCTAAATTTGTAATAAACACGATTTGAGATCTAAAACAACTTTGAATTTATACCTTGGCATGTTATCGTGTAACCCTGAAAATTTCATAGAGCTACCGGCTGCATAAATATATTTTTTTCTTCATTTTCCACGTTTCAAAGGCCCAATTTCACCTGCACGACTGTGTTAAAAGTACGGTAAACTTGAAATAAATGGACTTACGGCTCTTAAAACACTCTAGGTTTCTACCTTACCACGTTAGTGTGTCATTCTAAAATAATTCGGGAGGTTTATAATTGGAGAAATGTGATTTTTGTTGTTTCCATCTCTCTAGTGTGAGAACAACCATTGACACCCATAGCTGTATTCGGTCCCATACTCTAAACACTTTCCATCACGCAGCGATCACGTGAACACTACATGTACAGATCATTTTGAATGATAGGAATGCATGTATCTATTCATTCATCCGTGGACTTGTTTACATCCGTGTACATACGGGACCTTGTACATGTAGTGTTCACGTGTTCGCTGCGTGATGGAAACTGTTTAGAATACGGGACCGAATACAGCTATGGGTGTCAATGGTTGTTTTCACACTGGAGGGTTGGAAACAAAAAAATCACATTTCTTCATCTATAAACCTCTCGATTTTTTTACAATGACACACTAACGTCGTAAGGTAGAAACCTAAAGTGTTTAAGAGCCGTAAGTCCATTTCTTTCAAGCTCACCGTACTTTTAACACAGTCGTGCAGGTGAAATTGGGTCTTTGAAACGTGGAAAATGAAGAAAAAAATATATTTATGCAGCCGTTAGCTCTATGAAATTTTCAGGGTTACACGATAACATGCCAAGGTATAAATTTAAAGTTGTTTTAGTTGTTTATTACAAATTTAGCCCGCTTCCAAATCTTGTAGAAAGCACAGATCATTTTGTCTTTTCTGGCCATGATGTCCAGACAGATTTCGCTGACGTCCGCGCGCCCTCAGCCGGGTTCTTTACGGTAGAGAATAAAAAGCGGGCTGTCGGTCGTCTGCTACACACATTAATGCCAACCACTTCATGACTGATGCTAGACGTGTACTCTTCAACATCTTGACGAAGCAACGGGGGAATTGATCGATATCGAAGTTTCGCAACAACACCAGCAATGTCTTAGCGACACAACAGGTGAATTAATCGACATCCAAGTGACTACACAAGACAATAGTACCAACGAGGGTTGGCTGAAGGAGATTATAGACAATCTGTTGAGAGAAGAAGAAGTAAAAGAAGAAGACAAAGAACAGACGGTAGAGGGTCATTTGAGGAAAGTGCCGCAGCAGGAGGAACAACAGCAATATCTTGACGACTACTGCACGGAAATAACAAGACTGCAGAGGGACACAACACTGGGGGTGGTAAAGCAATTACCATGTGTCAAATGTTTAACCCACTACGCCAAATTCGCCTTATTTCCCTGTGGACACCAAGCGTTATGTGCCTGCTTTATCACCAAACTGGCAGGGAGAGCCACACTATGTTGCATACCCGTCCCATGTGCACTCGTACCGCTGATATGTCCCCTATGCGCTAAGAGACAGCTGCTCCAATCGTTGTAATCTTTACAACTTATACGGCCCTTATCGGGGCCACCCATACCTCCCGAAAGAGGAGCTTTCTAACTAAAAAGCACAACACAAGCTCCTACACCTTGCATACACCTAGGTAAATAAGACCTAGTGAATGGGAACTTCCTACTAACACTACCTCCCACCCAGTATTAGTATGAATGTATAAGTTACACAGTAATATACTAGTCTAATAGATACACCGAGTAGTCCCGGAAAAAACCGAGTGTAAACGTCCACACGGTCGTAAATTAGCACATGGGTCATGGTACACTTTGAAGGGTATGAGGTGTTGGGATTGTCACAGAATGCACTATTTGAATGTGTATTTTTTGAGGTGCTGGAGATTGGCAATCATCATTGAATATGGAGGACGGTAGAAAGATTGGGTTGGCCCTGAAAAGGGACTTTAGGGTAATTTTTTTTCTTGGAGTGAGGAGATTGGTAAGCATAGAGAGGAGATTGACATAGTGAGTCTGATGTTGAATTGAAATGTGCCAGATTAAAAAGTCCTCTTTCGAAGGGCTGGGTTGGCCCTGAAAAGGACCGTTGGGGTGTTTTTTTACCCTGTTTTCTCAGGAGGAACTTTCCTATTTGCTCCGGCTAATTGAGAAGTAGCCCCCGGGCTGTTGTTGTTGTTGTTCATGCGGTTCCAACTCCCCAATGTCGATGAATTCGGGCTGAGGTTCTTCTTACACGTCGATGTTAATGACTTCGGGGACGACTGGCTGGCACTGTTGTTGTTGTTGGTCCAACAGATCTTGCAGGCTGTCCAGCCAGTCTTCCCCCTCCAGATCTCTCGGAGCCCTGGTGATCAGATGGAGCAAATCTCCCCACGACAGCGGTGTCATTTCTTTTGAGTTTTCTCTCGCCCACTTTCGCATCTCCTCTAACCAAAATTGTTTCACTGCCTTGGCCAGTTCTTTTTTCTCTCTCTTCTTTACTGTTGACTTGCCGCCCGTTGACATCTTGGCTACTACGCTTGTCTTGTCCATTTTCATTCTCGTCTCTGTCTCTCTCTCTACGTGTTTTCTGTTGAAAGAAATGTGATAGAATGTGCTCTTGTCCGTCTGGCTCGGGGTTGATATGCTGAATGTGATGGATATCCATTGGCTGTCTAAAAGGCGCGAACCTCATCGATTGGCTCTTCTTCGGGCAAATCTATTGGTTGAAATAATGGATATTCATTGGTCCAAATGCAGTAGTTGCACCCGGCCCACCATTACGCCAGAATCCTACCAAGCTTTCAATAGCGATTTCCTAGGTTAAATTGAAGTCCCATACAATAACCCAGGATGATATCGATTGGCTGTCTAAGACCGGCTTAGCCCACTCATTGGCTCTTGTTCAGGCTTAGCCATTGGTTGAAATAAAGGGCGTTCATTGGTCCAAATGTATGGCTGCATCCTTGCTTGATGAACGCCAGAATCCCATTTTTTGGACCAAGGTGCGTATAGCAAAATCACGTTCAAAAAGGCACGTTTTTACGAGACAGAATTACAGCGGGTCGTAAAAACACAGAAAGACTACTACACGGTGGAGGAAATTTTGAAAACGGAACGTCGACGTGGCATCCCCTTTCATTTCGTCAAATGGCAAGGTTGGCCCCGTTCGTTTAATTCCTGGGTCTCACCTCGTCACATGAAACGGATATAAATTCTACCTCACGTCTCCTACACCCTTCAGTCTAGGGATGTACAATGGATAGTGCACAACTTCCTTTACTTCTGCGTACTCGAAGAGGACAAGTCGGTACTGTCGTGTGTAAACTAACGCTTCTGGGTGTCTTGTTTGGAGGTGTCTTCTACGACTTAGCGTACATGATATCTTGCCTACGCACCATCTCACCCACACCCGGCATTCTCTCACCTCAACGTCAATACGCTACCCACAACACCACCAACAACACCATCATCTTCGAAGCACCTACTCTACTCACGCAGGGGGCAGAGGCACCCATCACGAGGAGAGCTCTGGGAGCGCCACCCACCACTACCACCACCACATCCATTCCTACACGGAACATCACGAGTGAAACTCTGGGAGCACCACCCATCACACCTCCATTCAGCAGGGTGCCACCGACCATCGCACCGACACCTCCTGTACGTCACCCTGTAGCAGGTCTTGTACCACGATTACCACGGCAACGGTACCCCCCGGACTACGACCCTCGGTGGGATCCGCGACAACGGTGGTGGGCCTCTGAACGCTTAGCCCAAAACACCAAATAACTGGATGGATCCACGGTGGCAGCATCCTTTCACGTGTCTCATCGCTGGACCGACCGGGTCGGGAAAAACACACTTCGTTCAACGTCTCATCGAGGAGCCAGCCCTCATTTCTCCTCCCGTGGCCCGCATCCTTTGGTGTTATGGAGCTTGGCAGCCTGCGTACGAGGAACTGGCACGGAGGCCTGGACTTACCTTGGTGGAAGGATTACCCCCAGAGGATACCCCAGAAGACACGTTGGTGGTCGTGGATGATCTGATGACCGAAACGGATAGTCGAGTCACCCGGCTTTTTACCAAAGGAAGTCATCATCGTCGGCTGAGTATCATCTACATCGTCCAAAATCTCTTCAGTAAGAACAAAGAGCACAGGAACATCAGTTTGAATGCCCAGTATGTGGTGTTGTTCAAAAACCCTAGAGACGCGTCACATATTATGCACCTGGCGAAGTACCACACAAGAAAATCACGAGAGAAGCCGTGACACCTCCGTTCAGCAGGGTACCACCGATCATCGCAACCACTACTCTACCCACGAAGAGTACACCCATCACGAGGAGAGCTCCGGGAGCCAAGAGCAGGGAGACATATCCTGTAGTAGGTCTTGTACCACGATTACCACGGCAACGGTACCCCCGGACTACGATCCACGGTGGGATCCGCAACAACGGTGGTGGGCCTCTGAACGCTTAGCCCAAAACACCAAATAACTGGATGGATCCAAGGTGGCAGCATCCTTTCACGTGTCTCATCGCTGGACCGACCGGGTCGGGAAAAACACACTTCGTTCAACGTCTCATCGGGGAGCCAGCCATCATTTCTCCTCCCCTGGCCCGCATCCTTTGGTGTTATGGAGCTTGGCAGCCTGCGTACGAGGAACTGGCACGGAGGCCTGGACTCACCTTGGTGGAAGGATTACCCCCAGAGGATACCCCAGAAGACACGTTGGTGGTCGTGGATGATCTGACGGCCGAAACGGATAGTCGAGTCACCCGGCTTTTTACCAAAGGAAGTCATCATCGTCGGCTGAGTATCATCTACATCGTCCAAAATCTCTTCAGTAAGAACAAAGAGCACAGGAACATCAGTTTGAATGCCCAGTATGTGGTGTTGTTCAAAAACCCCAGAGACGCGTCACATATTATGCACCTGGCGAAACAGATGTACCCTAAAAACACGGCCTTTGTTCGGGAAGCCTTTGAAGATGCCACCCAGGAGGCCCACGGTTACCTGCTCATCGACTTGAAACAAGGACCACCTTCGGCACTTCGATTGCGGACCCACATTTTTCCCCGGAGAGTTCCAGACGGCGTACACGCCCAAATAAAAGGACAAGAGTGGACTTCAAACCATTCTTTTTCTCATCATGTCTGCGGCGCTCCGCATGTTACGCAGCGCGCCACCGGAGGTGGTCCGGGCCCTGGTGCGCGGGGCGGACGCGGGATTGGTACGGTGCTTGTGTGAAGTCGCTCATAATGTGTTAAAAGGGAATGTTCCCCTCAGTCCTCTGCAGAAAGGGAAATTGCAACGGCACAAGACGGGTCTCCGAACGCTGGTGAAGAAGACGAGTTTAAAGAAAAAGAAACAGGTGTTACAGCAAGGTGGATTTCTCGGGGCACTACTCGCTCCATTAGCAGCCTCCGTACTGTGACCGTTAGTAGGATCCATCTTGGGACGCTAACATGGAACATACGAAAAAAATGATGCTGGTCGAACCTCGACTGTTACAAAGTTTGCAATCACCCTACCCTGTCCCTGCCACGGTACAACAACTGCAGTCCCTCGATGAAGAGATGAATAGCATACTTCAACGCCGACTGCTCGATCACCAGAAAATTCAACTCTACCATCAGACGCTGAACCGGTACAAGACGTTTATGGATCAATATAGGGGTGGTTCAACACCACTACCCACACTACCACCACCACCACCACCACCTTCACCCGCCTCACCTCAGCTCGAAGATGAAGTGTTGGCCAGTGTCCCTAAGGCGTTCAAGACCAAGGCCCGTTTATTGTTGGACCGGGTGAAACAGAATCCTGATATGGATTGGACCGACCAGGGGCAGCTGCTTATTCGAAACCAAGTGGTCCCGGGGTCTCATATCACCGATCTGATCAACGATACGGTACGTTCTCGCAAACACTCTAATCCACCGGGTTGGTAAGCCTTTGCTAGAGCGTTGAAAGACACACACGTCCCTCGAGAATTGGTGGGAAATCGTGAACGCTGGACCTGGATGCAAGAACCCTCTCGACTCCCCCATACCTGGGAACGTGAGTGGCAACCGCAGACCCCTCCCAAAAACACCCTCACGGCGGGGACGTTCTTTTCACCCCTATGCGACCTTTATGCCGGCCACACCGCGCCGATCACGACGGCAGCTACAACCCCCCAAGACCTGGGAACCCTACTAGGGGACCATATTAAAGCCGGGAGCGAAAGCAGAAAAGCTCAGTCGTCATGTTTTACCTCACGTTGCCCAGTAACAGTTCGCTCGATGTGTTTCCTGACAACGCCTTGGCCAAGTACGTGACCCAGTTACCGCAACCGTTGCATTTACCTGGACGATGGGAATGCGGACTCGTGGATATTCAATACACTAACTCGTGGTACAACGTGCGAGACAAGGACGTGTGGTACGAGGTGACCTACGAAGGCAAAGTAACCCGGCTGATCCTACCCGAAGGCCAATACGATACCCCCAAAGAGTTCATGGAGGGCTTGAGAACACTGATGCATTATATCTCTACGGGTGGTCACGAATAATTCAAAACCCATCAAATCCTATCCCTTCAAGAATCATGTGGAGTTCGATTACAACACACACAACGACAAGGCCTGTCTCCTTCTCAGCCCCAACGTGAGTGTCGAACTTAGTCCAACCCTACAGCAAATGTTAGGTCTCCCTTATTCCGTCTATCCGGGCCCAACCACCGACAAAGGCGACATTGCGATGGATATGAAAGTGGGTATGTACGGACTCTACGTCTACTCGGACGTGGTCGACAACCACATTGTGGGAGATGTCAACACACCTCTGTTACGGGTGGTCCCCATTAAAAAGAAGTATGGAGATCAAGTCACCAAGATCAAGTCGAGTTTCAACCACATACTCTACCTACCCGTACGACACAGCGATATCAACACGATCACGGTGGATATAAGAGATGACACGGGACGCCCGGTGGCATTCGAACGAGGGAAAGTGATGCTGACACTTCATTTCCGACAAGCACGTTCTCCCCACTTCGTATAATGTACGTGCCTTACCAGTGCCATACGGCCAGCTATGCCGACTATTACAAGAAACAAACGGGAGGTGGAGGTCCGGTCTTTAGCGGTGCACGCATGCAACGAGGTCACGGGCTGGGAAACACACTGGGAAGCATCGTCAAAACGTTCTTACCTCTGGTGACACGTGGCGTAAAAGCGGTGGGCAAACAAGCGGTACGCAGTAGACTGCAAGTCGCCGGTGATGTCTTGAGTGGGTCGGCACCCCGACAAGCCTTGAAACGACGGGCCAAAGAAGCAGGCAACGTCTTGGTGGCCAAAGCCCTTAAAAGACAACCCCCGTCACAGGGGAGAGTCATTCGACAGCCAACACAGCGACGACGCACACCCCAGAAGAAGAAGAAAGAAGAGAGACATCTTCGCATAATGGCATTCATTCACTCCGAGTCGTGTCCGTCTACCAACAGTGAATTGGATTTGTGGACTATTCCCTCCACACAGACCAGTGTCGCCGACGGTCGTTGGGTAGAACATCGGCCCCTGGCTAGCCTGATGGGAACGGGACCGCTGGAATTTACCATTGAAAACAAAGATACGGCCTACCTGGATTTAGCCCACACCTACTTTTACGTGAAAGCCAAAGTGGTGGACAGAGATGGAACGGACATCGTGGCCGACGCGGTGGTAGCCCCGGTTAATCTCTGGCTGCACTCGATGTTCCAACAGGTGGATATCAGTCTGAACGATAAACTCACCAGTACGTCCACCACCTACATCAACACACTTGACAGCCCCACTGTACTACAGAGATACGCCCGGAGCAATGGATGCGACCACCATTGCCAATACTGGGTTCGGCCATCGCAGGCAGTTTACAGCCGGTAGCCGGTCCGTCGATATGATGTGACGACTGCACGCCGACCTGTTCCTGCAAGACCGCTACATGATGAACGGCGTATCCATCAAGATCAAGTTGATCCGTTCCCCACCCACTTTCGCCTTGATGTCCGATGGAGATGCCCCCAATTACAAGATCATCATAGAAGATGCAGCCCTGTTTGTCCGTACGGTGGATTTGCAACAGGGCGTGTTGGTGAGTCACATGGAAGCCTTATCGAAAAAACCAGCCCTGTATCCCGTCCGACGCGTACAGACCAAGATGTTCTCTGTGCCAGCAGGTACGATGATGGCCAATCGTGAAAATTTATTTCTAGGGGATCTGCCTAAACGTCTTACCTGGCATGTGTCACCAATACCAGTTTCAATGGCCGGGACCGCACTGCGGTGGTCTAATGGTTAGAGCGTCGGCCTCGTAAGCGGTAGTTACTGGGTTCGATCCCAGGCCGGGTCATACCTAAGACTTGAAAAATGGAACTTGTTGCTCCCTCGCTTACGCTCAGCATTAAGAGGATAGAACAAGGACTGGTTCGCTCGGTGTCAGTATAATGTGACTGAGTGGGGTGTCATGTCTGCCTACGGCATGATATTTCAGTGGGACAGCACTATAAAATGGCAGCATTAGATCTGCTCTGTGACAAGTAGGTGCCCCTGTCCCTCCCCCTCCCCTCCCTTCCCTTCCCCGTCGTAATATAGCTGAAAAAATGTTGAAAGCGACGTTAAACCCTATTCACTCACTCACTCACTTCAATGGCCGGTGGACAGAGAATCCGTTCAACTTTCAACATTTCAACATCAACTTTGTGGCACTGCACGTGGCCGGCCATCAAATTCCAGCCCGTCCGTTACAACCGGATTTTGGTAACCATCACTATGTGCGGAGCTACCTGAACCTGTTTACAGCCACAGGACAAAACAATCACTCGACAAGACTTTGCCCGTGGGTGTACTTTGTTCGCCTTCGACCTCACCCCTACCTTGGAACACGATCATCAACTGGCCTTGCTCAAGAAAGGAAACTTACGGATGGAACTGCATTTCTCGGTAGCTCTACCCATACCATTAACGTGATTTGCTACGCCGAGTTTGATAACGTCATCACCGTGGATCAGCAAAGAAACGTCCTGTGTGACTACGCCAGCTAGAGTCATGGATACAGAGCAGCTCATGGCCATACTCCAGCGGGATCCCCGGGTACCCTTTCGATGTGTGTTTCCACGCAATGTCTTTCCCACCCCATCCACCCCTGCGGCCTACATTCTGAATACTGACCCTGGTACTCGACCGGGTGAACATTGGGTGGCTGTATACGTGGACGCCCTGGGCCAAGGAGAATAATTTGATTCCTACGGACTTTCCCGATTTGACCCAGTTCATGGACGAATCTACTACAGTCTGGCGTTGGAATACTAAAAGATTACAAGGACCCTTCAGTAGTGTATGCGGACAGTACTGTGTGTTTTA
This sequence comes from Hanleya hanleyi, assembly GCA_036873755.1. NCBI lineage: Eukaryota > Metazoa > Mollusca > Polyplacophora > Lepidopleurida > Hanleyidae > Hanleya > Hanleya hanleyi. Next base: position 6,941 of record JAVTVY010021345.1, on the reverse strand, counting down.
TCTCACTCACCGGAGTAGATTACATTTTATGCAAATGATTGTACAGATGTTCGATGTTTATTTTCAAGCCGAAGACCGTGATGTCTTGGTGTACGACTGGGCTACCTCTCGTTTTAATGTGCATGGCCCATTTCTCTGGTTGTCTTAAATGCGGTCTTATTGTTCTGACGTTCATTGATGTTCAATAAAAATTTTATGAAAACACAAGTGATGTTTTGACTTTTTTTATATTCAGGCGAACAAGAATGGTTAAAATATGTACAAATGTGTAATGTGAACAATACAGTAGAGTTACAAAGAATACAGTTGGACAACACTGTCAGAGCGTCGGATTCGAATTTATATCCAGGCGAACAAGAATGGTTAGAATATGTACAAAGAATGTGAACAATACAGTAGAGTTACAAAGAATACAGTTGGGCAACACTGTCAGAGCGTCGGATTCGAATCCACCACCTGCATTGCGCCAGCCCTGTTAACTGGCGGACTGTTACAGGTGTATGTTAATTTTTACAGTACTAGTTTAACTCGTACTATCAAAACGTTCAGGTAGGTGGTACTGACTCCATCGGGAAGGACTTTCCGTTATCGGAAAGAAAAATGTGAAGGCATCTCGTTTCTGCATGTAGGTTCACATCTGGTGGTCGACGACCCAGAATCCTCTGTTAGTACCACTCGCACTGGCCTGGCTTTGCAGCACGCCCAGGTAGAGGACTTTGTCGATGGCTTGGCCACCTGGTATACCATACATCCAATTTGGAGCGGAAGGTTGTAACGAATGGTCTTCTTGGCTGAACTGACTTCATACGTATCATCATCGATGACCTCCACGGACCGAAACAGAGGCGAGTTGATCTTTTTGCGCGCTTGTTTGGTAGTGCAGATATTCACGTTGACATGCTTGTCTTGGTTGGTGATCGTTTTTCCATAGTAGCCATTGCCCGTGAGTTTCCTGGATTCGCCGATAATGGCCTGACTGGGATCTTTATCGCCTTGACGACGGGCAGATGCGACGATGTCGGCATGCCCCGCAAAACAGCCGTTCGGGACGTACTGAAGGACTTGATACACTCGCGTCACTTCGAGGCCGTGGCTCATGTACCACTGTAGTAGCGGGGTACCCAGCAAGATTTTTTCTCCCCACATGCTCCCGATCAGCATCCGGCGAGGACGAGGCAGGCATTCGTGTTGCTCAGCATAGGCGCCCATGGCGTCTCCAATGTCATCCCGACTCACCAGCGTGTTTTTAAAGATGGGTGGGCACTGGACGAATAGTGGCTTGAGGTTGTCGGGAACATGCAGATCGCATTCTACAAACCCGTAGAGGTCCCCGGAACGAACGGCGTCGAGAAGCTGTGGCTGGGTCAGGAGTCGTCGGCGACTGAGAGGGTACTCTCGCGCTTTAAGCAAGCGACGTAAGTATGGGAGGGCCTGGGCACATTTCGATGAGCTGGTACCCCATCTCTTTCACGTAATCCCCGTTCTCCACCACTTCTGCCCGTAGTTCTTCCGCCGATTTTCCACGTCGTTTGTTGAAGCGGCCAGCGCTGGAATGGCATTGGTGGCCGTGCCAGTAACACCCGTAAAATTGGAATACGGTGGGTTTATTGTGGAGTATAGCAAACCCATCGACGGGGAGTCGACGATCTCCTATCCGCTTCTCTGTGGCGTTGGTTTGGTGTCGTATAGAAATTCCCCGCCGATCGGCTTCCCAGTCCAGGCACTGGTCAGCCAGATGCTTGTACGGCGTACGTTCAGGTCGGAAATGCTGACCTTCCGCCAACCAGCGTGTATAATGACCACTGGGCATAGGTTGGGCGAGAGACCACAGATACAGGGCATTGGCGTCGAATCCAATGATTTTGGCACAGGGTTTCCCACCTGGAAGGGTGGTGACTTCCTCCTCGTGATAACGATGAAAAATAAGGCTGGGTCCGCCGACGATGTTCTGCTTTAAACAATCATACATGTCCTCGTCTTTTTGTTTCATAAGTGAAAAGTACGTGGAACAATCTTGAAAAAGATGACGAAGCGCAAGACCCGGTAAACTCAAGCACTCCTTGAATATGTCCACGTGCATTTGATCCCGAAAGAGTTGGGCCATTTTCTCGGCCGCTTCGAGGAATGGAACCACTTCTAAGTTGTTATAATACACCAGGAAATCACGCAAGGTCTGCATATGTTGGTCGTTCCATACTTGCTGTAGTTCCCGGTACGTGTCTTCCGAACATCCCACTTGCTTCAGATTGTCGAAGAAAGCGTCCCGGGGTGGTAACTGTGTTTACTCCAAGCGGTCGAGCGTTGACATATAGGTGTAAGGGAACCTCCCTTTGGTTTGTGCACAGTCATAGGCCTTTACCCACTGGTCGTAGCTGTAATTTAGAGCTAAGTAGTTGCGTACATCCAGGAAATGGAGTGATGTGGTGGTGAGGGCCATGTGGTCGTTGATCATTTTGATGACGGACTTGATGGTATCGGACTGGGCCAAGTAAGGGTAGAGAAATTCCTTCACCATGTTCAAATCGTATCGCCCAGAATTGAAGCCGAGCACAGGTAACTGGCCTAGGTATTGTAGGAAGCGTAACTTCAATTTCTCCGCATACGGCTTGGGTAAGGGTACAGCCTCCGGCTGAATGTCCTGCATCGTCGACTCCGACTCCGACTCCGACTCTTCATCGTCGCTGAAGGATACACCAGGTGTAGGAATACGATCGTCGAGTTGGTCCAGCACGTCCTGGAACTTGGACACCAACAGTTCTGTACCGGCCGCACTCACTGCCTCTAAATACTCCATCATCCGAGTAATCAACTCATGGGATTTCCCAGTGGACACGAAACAAACGGTTGCAGCGTAATAGCCAGGTACGTTGCTGGAAATGCTGACACTCAGGGGAATATGGCGCTGTGTCCACTGCGTTTTGGCTGAGAAAATGTCCATGAGTTCCAAAATGGCCTCGAAATCATAACACGCCAGGTAGGGAAAATAACGGTCCTCTAGTGGTATGACAATCCCCTCATCAGCCAGGTCTTCGAAAATAGTAGGCGTGTTATGGTACACGCCACCAGGAAATTTGCGTTTCACAGCGTTGTCACAAGTCTTCTCGTGCCGATGTAAGTCAGTGGAACGGTCAAACACCCGATGGCATTGAGAACAACTGTAGGATTGCGCGTACAGGCTATGTTTTGTGGATCAGGGAAAAATGACTCACCCCTCCGTTGTCGAAGACATTGACTTTCGTCGTAGAGGCATACCGTTCTGTTGAGCGATGAACCAATTCAGCCACAAATGTATCCTTCTCCTTCACCTCCTCCTCCTCCGGTAGTAAACGGTACACAAAGATATTCACGTGGAACAGTGTTTCCACGACATCCAAATACTTGAATGGGACTCCCAGGAACTGCCGCGGGTCAATGTCTTGCGCCTGTAGATACTCTTTCCAATACATAGTTGCATTTCTATCACAAGTCCGGGAAGTACACTGGTCCAAATGAACGGTCAAACACAGAAACAGACATTTCCGGTCTTTGTAGGGTCTTGTGCGCCTCCCGCTAACGCATACAGTCCTTTTCGACGGGCCAGCCAAGGCGGAAGAATAACAGGAGCGCCGATGGGGTGATCTCTCAATTTGGTGACGAAAAATGTGACGTTCGTCACCATTTCTACAGTCCATTTGGTGTTGGGACGTTGCAACCGGGCCCATTCCAATGGATCCAACGTAGTCAGTTGGTCGATGAGTGGCTCCAGAGAAATAGCATCCGTTACCGTGAACGGCTGGTCAAACACATAGGAATTATTACTGGGGTAAAAATACCGCAGTTGGTCCGTCTCTTTGTGCCGTAAGATATACCCAAATGTCATATTCAATTTGAAGGCTTTCACCTGATCTGTAAAAATGTTCTCGGCGTAAGTAGGAAGATGCGTGAGGTCCTCCAACCGAAAATTATACAAATCCAATAGACGACGGTGACGGTGGAAACAACGGCGTATCGTGTTCCAGTGACGGCGGTACAACGCACTCACACGCTCGTCTTCGGGTAAGACTTCAGCCTGGATCCTCTGCAAAATCTTCTCCACGTCTCATGCTATCGGTCTGGCTTCAGGCTCCACTGGTATCGCCTACTGGTCAGGTCACTCATCAGGTAGGGCTAGTCACTCCTCAGGGAGGCTCAGGCTGGCTCAGGCTGGTCAGGTAGCTCCGGTCATCCACATGTCATGAACATCCACAATCAAAACGTGACTGAGATGCATCATTCTCTGGGTGACTTTACAACGAATATTATGGATTAAGAATACTGATCAGCGATACTGATTTGATATTTATGGAACATCATGATGTCTTGCCGGCATCATTGAACACTGGTGACCGCTTCTCTCTTGCGGAAAACTAGCCTATGTTTGTCTTTTTTCCCCCCTTTAAACTTTAAAATGGTTCTTGCTTCTATGTGTCCGTGCATGTCCGTGGATGTCCGTGGATGTCCGTGCATGTCTGTTCGAATGATTACTTCTTAACGCTTTGTTGGTATCGCATTTCGGCAACATCTGCCTGAAGGTGGCGCCACTGGGTCAAAATGAATCTTGCTTCTTTGTGTCCGTGGATGTCAGTTACAAGCGATAACTTCCAAACGCTTTCTCGGATTCTTCCGAAATTCGGCATACGCATTCCTTATGAGAAGACGCGGTTGTGTACTGGATATCTGTAACATTTGCCTGAAGGTGGCGCCATTGAGTTTCTCTTCTTCATGTCCGTTCCAGTTAAATGGGTCTTGCTCTCTTTGTGTCTGTGGATGTCTGTTCAAATCCTTCACAGGCGATAACTTCCAAAAGATTTGTCGGATTCCTTCGAAATTTAGCATATACACTCCTTGTGACCAGACATGGGTTGGTATTGCGTTTCAGCAAGATCCACCTGAAGGTGGCGCCACTGGGTCTTGTTCCAATCTTCTGTGCATGTCCGTGGTTTCCATTCAAATTCTTCACAAGCGATAACTTCCAAATGCTTTGTATAATAATTAGGCATCCCTAAATGCGTTTGTCATTTTTTCTTCTTTCTTCCTCTTCTCGCTGTTAGTTTTGAATTTCATGTCGCTTTCAATGAAGGACACCATTTTTTAAAATTTGCTGTTCAGTCTTTCTATTCCACATCATATGATTTACACTAAAACTTTTGCAGGAACCATATTTTTTTTCAGACGTATAATATGAAATAATTGGCGGGGAAATCCCCGCAGTACCGAACCCGTGTTAGTTTTGAATTTTGTGTCGCCTTAAATGAAGGACATTTCCTTCAACTTTGCTATGAAATCATGCTATTCCACACCATAGTATTTACCCTAAAGCTTTTGCATGAACCATATTTTTCAGAAGTATAATATGAAATAACTGGCGGCGAAATCCCCGCAGCACCGAACCCTCGTGTCCTCTTAAATGAAGGACAACATTTTCTTCAATTTTGCTATCAAATAATCGTATCTCACATCATATGATTTACCCTAAAGCTTCTGCAGGAACCATTTGTGTCCACACGTGTAATTTACGATATTAATTACAACTGAGTTTGGGTGCACACTGTGCATATGATCAATTTTCTGAATTGAATTGAATTCCACCTTGTGGTTTTTCGGACTGATAGATGATGGCATGCAGTTGTCAGTGTGGTTGTTTCATGTACAGGGAGCTTTCTATGGCTTTCATGTCAGCACACCTACCACTACCCTCAAGAAGAGCATGTCCCCATCCCCAGGGCGCCGAGCCGCACCCTCTATCTCCCAAACTAGCCCTCGCCCGACCCTCATATATTGTGTTTGAGCATATATATCTCCAATATATCTTGGCAGAAGCTGAAATTTGTGTGTTGTCTGCAATATTGGGATAATATTGAGATAATTGCAACCCCAAAAGGTTTCAATTTATCAGGCACAGACCCATGTTTTTGTACTTGGTAAATGGATCCCTTGTCTATAGATTTTTGGTTGGAATTGTTTTTCGTGCCAATCCGCTTCTGGGTGACACCACCTTGGGCCAAGTTAAATTGCATCTCCAGACAGTAACTTTCGAAAACCGTCAGGATTCTTTCTAAATTCAGTGGTGTGGTGGTACCTTGTCTCAACATCTGGCTTGAGAATGTTTTTCATGTTGATAGGGGGACCACCTGAAAGCTAAGTTAAGTGTTTTCAGACAATAACTTTTAAAAACCTGAACCGATTCATTCCAAATTTGGTGTGTAGGTACCTCGCCTCAATTTCTCGTTTGGCATTGTTTTTCATGCCGATCCACATATAGGTGGTGCCACCTGGGGATAAATTTAAGTTTCCGTACAATAACTTTTTAATACTTGAATGAATTCTTTCCAAGTTTGGTATACATGTACCTTACCTGAAGGTTTCACTTGGTATTGTTTTTCTTGTCGATCTGCTCATAGGTGGCGCCACCTGTAGGCCAAGTTAACATTTTCTATTTCCAATGTCAAGGGATCTTGCCTCAAGATCTCGGTTGGGATTATTTTTTATGCCCATCTGCCTACACATGGCGCTACCTGGATTCTTTTAAATTTGGTATGTGGGTACCTACCCTCAAGGCATCTTATGGGGCCATGTTAATGATGTTTTTCCTAAGTTTTACATTTTTACTTTCTTCACAAATAATGAATGTTTCCTTTACTAAAGATGCAAAAGGCATGCCTCCAATCGTATTCTATCGACTGTATCTAGTTGCATATGCATTCCTTGTGACAAGATGTTGATTGGTATGCGTTTCATAAGATCTGCCTGTAGGTGGCACCACTAGGGTTTTTTCCGTTCTTTTGTGCTGCAAGCAATAACTTTGAAACGCTTTGAAATGTTGTTCTAAATTTGGTTTCCGGGCAATAACTTGAGAACTGCTCATCAAATTCTTCCCAAATTAGGCATGCATATACATTGTACCTTGCCATGAGATGTTGCTT